>JABCJZ010000188.1:0-130754 GCA_013184445.1 Fusarium sp. NRRL 53497
GGGGAGGAGGGGATTGTGGGGGAGCCAGAGCAATCTGTACAGGTTGGAGTTGAGGTGCTGGAGATGACTTCGGCTCAGTTTTGAGAGGTTCCTCTTCAGGCACTTCTGGAATCGGCTGGATCACTTGAGGCGGAGGTGGAGGAGGTGGAGGCAGCGGTTCTGTTTGTTGTTGTGCCTGTTGTGTTCGCTTTGCTGCATCGCCTCGGGTTTCTCTTCTACTATTCTCTCTCACTGGGGCTAGTACAGGAGTCACTGACTTTCGAGCCTCGGTAATCGGTAGAGGAACTGGAGTCTCGTGAGGAGGGGGTTTGGACTGTCCTGTATTGGACGAGGTGGCTGGGCTAGGCGTTGGGGACTTTGCTGATCCTCTTGTGGTCCGGCCAGGGATAGGTATAGGAACAGGCGTTTCTGCGTGCGACACCACAGGATGGTCCCCAGGAGCTGTAGACCCAGGCGGTGCCTGCTCAGGACTTGGACCCTTACTTAAAGTAAGCTGAGGAGGCGGCGGGACTGGCGTCTCGGTTTTAGCTCGCTTGACCTGAGGCCGTAGGGACTGGTTCTCGTTCTTTTCAGCACTCTCGTTGGTGTTGCTGGGTTCCTCAGGCTCTGGCTCTCTCTTCCGCTTTGTCGACCGCGATGCTGCTCGGGTTTTCGCGGGCTTGGGAGTCTCTTTGGGCGTCTCAGACGTTGGGGTCTGCGGGTTGTTTTGACTTCCGTTGTTGTTGCTACTGTTATTGTTTCCATTCCCGAGAAATAACTTTGCAGCTTCGTTCATCTTCCTAGCTGATTCCTCTGCTTCTTCCGCAGCTAGCTTTGCAAGAGCCTCTCTTTTCAATTTCTTTGCTTCGTTGAGTTTCATGCCCCTATTACTAGTCGGAACCTCCTCAGCGTCTAATACTTCGACACTCATAGCTCCAGCAGGCAGCTGTTTCTCACCCGATTCGGAATCAACAACCGGCTTAGGAACTGGTGGCTCAAAGGATTCTCCCTCGTCTTCAGCCTTCTTCTTTGCTTCATGATATGCGTCAGGACCACGTCCAAGAGTTTTTAGCTCACGAGCGATCATAGTCTCGCTGGGTGTCCATGTTGCATTTTTCTTCATGCGTTTTCGTAATTTGGCCAACTCATACTGAGTAAGTTGTAGCCATGGGGCATCAGGGCTGCCCACGACCGCGTCCTCAGGCGGAGGCTGAAGTAGAGCGGCGTTGTTGGCCGCAGCCGCTTGAATTAGGGCTGGCGTAGCATAGGTGACTGGGCGCGCAAGGCGATTTGGTGTCTTGGGCGGTTTGTTGGATACAAATTTGATCCGTGTTCCGGGCGCAGGCGTTCTTCGGCTTGGTGCAGGTGTATCCGAATCTTCGTCAGAGCTCACCTCGCTTTCGTCGGTAAATGTATCATAGTCAAGATCATATGGTGCGAGTACCTCGCCAGGTACGATAATTCTAGGAACTGGTGGGCGCCTGGGCTTCTGGCCACCGTCACCCCCGGCCTTAGTGGGCGCTTTGGTCCTGGCCATTTGTGGTGATCTTGACTGAACAGGGCTTTTAGGTTCCTCTGTTGGGTAGTTATCCCTCATCTTCCGGAGCTTCGAGAGCAAAACCTTGGCTTTGGTGTAGTGGCGATTTATGTTGTCTGACATTCTGATGGATTCAGCATGGGCAAACGCACGAGAGTTAACGGCCTGTTCGAGTTGCTCAGAGATATCCGCCCTCAGTTGTACTGGCGCCGGGCGCTCCTCCGGGGCAAGTGTTGGCAGTCGACCCCATATTGAAGTCAAATCGTGAACTTTATGGGATGCATTCGCGTAGGTTTGGTCGAGTTGGCCGATAAGGGTAAGAGATCGCACAATATCGGATGGTAGATAATCGGTGAAATCGAGAAAATCGGTGACGGTAGTCTGCGCATCAGGATCTACGCGCGATTCCATTGATGCAAGACTGTCGATGCGCTCAAGGGAGGGCGCCTTGATTAATGTCTGGTTCTTGGGGGAGATGGCCTCCATCTTGGTGTCGCCATCGGGATCTGCTGCAGTAGCCATCGTAAGGACCTGAGCTTAACGCTCCTCAAGCCAAAAAATAGTAGCGACCGTGTGTAAAGCGAGACTCAGTGCGCTATGGTGATGGATAATGTGGTGAAGCCATTTGATGATGCGATGTGGGTTGTTGCGCGTCTGAGCTTAACGCGACGGAAGCTTGCCGACGACGTCAATAGTGCCCTGATTGCGCTTGCCTGAATCGACCTAGCCTTGCTTTACAGGCAGGTAATCGGGCGCAGTGGGGGCGGGCAGGCAGGCTACCTACAATCATGTGATCCGATTCACCTGGCTGACTCATCGCCGGGCGTGTAAACTGCGCCGCAACCACAAAACGAACTTGTTGAAATGCTTTCTGCGCTTTTGCGAGTTGAGACTTGTGCGTATTATTCGAAAAGGAAAGTCGTCGCGTGGTTTCCGCATCTGGACGGAGTTCAAGGCGTATTCTTGATCCGATAAGATGCCTTGCCGAAGGAGTCATGATAGATCATGATGGAACCTTCTGCAGTAGCGTCAAGTATGCCTTGGCCTTGGTAAATGTGTAGTTGACTTGAAACTCGGTAATCTTTATACCGATTGCCGAAGACGAGAGAAAATGTGCCTTGTCGTTGTTGATCGCAGATCAATGCTCGAGTGTAGGAATCAGAGGTAAATTTTGTATGTTGAACTGGTACGTTGAGGTCGCAAATAGTCACGGAGGATCACTGGTTTAAACTGAAGTTGCAGACTTATATGAATTAAATCGATTTGCTTCACTTAGTAAGCAGCACATATCATTGAAGTACAATGGCGCTTAAGGTTCCCTTGCAACTGTATATTCCAATCTAAATATCCTGTTACAATATCCAATATCCTCCACATCAAAGTGATATCCTCCTCTAACACACAACTGTACCCAAAGATAACCCATCTATGTATCCAAACGCCAAACGAAATACCACAAGTCTATGCCCATATCCCGATCCCTGAAACCACAAGTTCCATCTCATAATACAAAGACATACCAGTCATAATCTCATAACCATCCAACATAAACCAATTCCCAACACCCAAATCTATCATCTCAAATTATCCATTTACCAGTCCCAGTCAGGCTCTGTCTCCCTGACCATGACAGCTCCAGCCACCTGCTCAGACTCTTCGACACAGTAAGTCGACTCGCTTCCGATCAATGTCAAGTTTCCGTAGACGATAAGACGTCTGCATCTCCTATTTTATGTTAGTCAACTATTCCTCTTATCAAGTGTTAGTATACTTACAAGTATCCTGTGATGCTCACATTTCCGTAAATTTCGAGCTCAGTGCCCTCAAGGGTTCCCACGACCCTGAGCTTTCCACAGCCCTTGATCTTCTCGTTGGCAACAGTGTATCCGTTCACCAAGATGTTTCCGTAGGCTTTGACCTTGCCGCTGTCATATGTCAGCCTCAAGTTCCCCTTTCAAGTAGTGATGGTGTACTCACTCGCATCTGATGCTCCCGTTCAGACTAAGGCCTCCATAGGCGTCGATCTTCTCCCGGACGATAACATCGCCGTTCAAGCTGATGCTGCTTCCAGACTTGACGGATCCCGCAACCTCAATAGGTCCGTTGAGATCGATCTCATGGTCACTCTTGATGCTTCTCGATCTCTTGTAGGCGGGCTGGCTAGCGTAGGAGGCGGTAGTGTTGTAGTAGCTGGCCATGTTCAAGACTTTTGAGTTTGTTTCGTTGTTTGAAAGTGTTCTTGTAGAAGATGCGGTTGTTATGTAAGTGATAGTGATTGTATCGTAGTGTTCAAGCTGTTATGCTAAAGATGTGAGTGAAGATGGAATTGTGAAATGCTTTCCTCAGGAATAAGAACGTTCTTCTTATACTTCATGTTTTCAACCCATTTGCGCAAAGAGGTTGAAACTACACACAGGCATACTGGAGCCTCGAAAGACTCACGTCCATACATTTCACCATTGGTATGCTAGCCCCAGCCATAAGGCATATCTTGCAGGACGAGATGGGACCCCTATTACTCAAGCCAGGCACGGGACCCGTGTATGGATACCGATATGCCGGGCACTGCAGCAAAAAGGCGTGACGCCTTATGCTAGTTGGAGCATTTGACAGAGGCTTATCGGGCTAGCCAATGGATACATGCAGGTCTACATGAAGTATGGGAGGACTAGTTGTAGGTTGTGATTCATACCCAGTTGATGTTGGTCACCTGGTGTAAGTCAAACTCTCTATTAACTTGGTCAACTTTTGGATCTTCTATTATGACACGAAATCATTCCAAAATAATCTCTTCAAAATAAAATATCATTACAGCCAAATTCAACTACTTCAGCTTCTCATGAATTCTGTATGAGACACTCTCACAAGGCACTCTCTGTGTGGAGTCCACAGCCTAGAGATGTCTAACAACAGGGGTCATAGTAAATAGTCCTGGATAGGACACCAGCCCAATTCAAACGCCTCATTTGTCCCACGAACACCACCATTCCACGGTCTTGGCAATGGACAAGGACTGGGCATCTCTTGCATATGCGTCATATAGACCCAGAAGTTGGGGAAAAGCCAACAGGGATCATCGTCCTAGGACTCGTTCTGTTTGGTGTTTGCCTTGGAGAACATCCTCATGAGTATACCGAATTGTCGATCACTGTCAAAGTCAAGCTGCATCTAATTCTGCTGCCTTGATTCTCGGGCGTATCGTATCGTCTGCAGCTTAACGTTAAACCCTTGCTCCCGTTAGGAATCGCCCGAGGCTGTACAGTCCCCAGTTTGTCTTAGTCCCCAATTTAGCTATCGGACGCATCTTGTCTGGATGGTTGCATCGCCTCAGCCCTATGAAGGTGGCTTGTTGTTAATTCGTTAGTTGCTAATGTCTCCCCGTTTAAAGGCGCACACCAGCCTTTTCCTTCTAGAAAAGGCCAAGCCAGCGCCCAGAATGCCCCATCGTTGCCTAATAAGCAACCAAGGCACCTATTCGATGTTTGATATCTTCAGCTGCGATGGTTTTGAGGTTCCCTGCCTGCCTAAATCTATTCATATACGGTCTGATATAGGACAATTTTAGATATAACTCTTAATAATAGTATTCATACAATAGCATAACAAACCTAGCAAAACGTTACATAGAAAATAGAACAGTTGCATATAAAAAAAATCACAGTCACAGTCTCTGACAATGACTTCAACATCGTCAAGTGACCATGCCCTGAATCCTTCTGACTCCGATCGATAAATGGAAACCGGGGTATTCATCCCTCCATCTCAAATCAAGGATATTCTCGACATCCTTTCCCTGGCCCCCATCAAGTTCGTCTTCGTAAGGCTGATCTTAGTCTTCTAGAACATGACAATCTAGTCATTTATTCTCCGCCCACGAATCCTAGACCAATACCACTGCAGATAGCAGCAAACGCCCAGACGCCCGCATACACGGCAGCACCACTGGCATCAACACGATACAAAGTCTTGGACGAGGCAAGGAACGTGTTGACCGCAGTGACAAGGGCAACAGCAATCGTTCGACGAATCACCACCTTGGTCTTGACAGTGTAACCCCACACGTTCCACCAGACGGTCTCCCCGAGAGATGCAGCCACGGGATCAAACTCATTGATCTTGTCATCCTCCTTGGCACGTGCCGTCGTCGCGAAGGGCGCAAAGATAAAAGTGCTAGCGGCGATGCCGAACAAGGTCGTGACGGGGAGAATATCAGCGTACGAGGCATTGTAGGCAGGCTCCAAGGTCGACACTCCTGAGTAGTTGACCACCAGGATACGAGGCAGAATGAACCGCAGCGACAGGACTAGAACAACAGTGTAGATGCCTGTTGACAGAGCCGTGGTGTACATCTGGAGGGGAAGGTCGAGAAGCTCGCGGTTGGGCAAGCCTGCAGCTTTGGCAGCTGAAGGTGTATGGATGGTTGAAAGCGGGCGAAGCAGGAAAAATGGCACGGCGACTGAGAGGACGTCAATGACCAGAGCCGAGGCCGATGTCGTCCAGTTGAGGCCGTAGAAGGTAGAAAGGAGGTAGAACTATTCATAAGTCAGCTTTTGCAAGGTCCAATATTCTTAACGAGTGGAGTTCACTGACATGAGGGCCATGAGAGAGGAGGTCCAGCATAGCAACATCCAAGCTGTCCAACTTGCCATACCATCCTATCGTCAGCTCAACCCTACAATCACTATTAGTATATCTCCCATTGCGCATAGTACATCAACTCACACTCTCCAGCCTGCCAGAAGTAAAACCTCTGGCCATGTGTCCTGGCTTCTGCTAAGCGCAGCAAACTCGCCGTTGGTAAGCTCGCCCAGCAAGCTATACCCCAAAGAAGCCATCGCAAAGCTCGTCGCGACAGCGAGAGGGAACTGGGCCTGACGAGGAATCATCTCGCGAAAGCTGCGCGGCTGTCGCTGAACCTCCTTGGGCGATGATGGAACCACCGTCAATGCCGTGTCATCGTCGCCAGCTGCGGCGCCTCGTCGCGAAGTCATGTTTGCTCGAGTTGAGACAATGATTTGTCTAAGATTCGGGTTTAAGCCACTTGTCTAGGACGAGTTGATATGAGGTATGTTAGAGCGTCGCGGCAGAGAGAGAGAGAGACAGCAGGGCGTTGGTAGTTGGCGATGTAGGTATTAGAGAGTGTGCTGTATGTGGATTGGTTTGCAGGTATTGCGCAGTAGACTCTTTGCTCAGTGGAATAAGTGACAGCGGGTGGGGTGATGGAGCCAATGTGACGTCGCTTGGTTGTTGCGGTAACTGACTTCATCTTTCTCCACACTCAGACTGAGTCTAAGATGACCTTTAGACCAGGAGCTCAAATTGGGTTAGTCGTTTTAACAACCGACAGAGATGAATTTTCTTCATCCTCGACAAGTTCAGTTTTCTTCTTCTTCTTCTTTACTACAAGCAATTAACACTTCAATCAAGTGTGACCTAGAAGAAGGGCTTTGATCACCTTCTCCGTCTTGCTATCTTCATGCTTCTGTCTTCTCATAGACGAGACTGGCCTGGCTATCTTGCTCCATTGTGACTTGAACTGCGGCGTAATGTCTCATCACAGTTATTCACACTCATCCTTTATCAATTAATGCTTTTTCATATCCATTCGCCCTTCGCCTCATGGTGATTCAATGTTGTAACACGACAATGTGGTTCAATATTTGATTTCCATTTGGTAGGTATTTATTTAGGTGCCAACTCGACGCCTACCCGAATCCTCACTTTAACCTCGTGGCGATGCAATCTCATCTAGCTCCTCGAAACCCCAGAATAACATGGGCGAAGCAAAGAAGTGCCTTTCCAACTCATCGGTGCTAAGAATCCATGGCGGAGCTTGGTCCACCTCAACTCGCTGTATAGGTATGTGATATAAAAACAAGGGACAACGCGCCTGTCCATCGACGTCATCCGATAAATCCAACTCCGGGGCCAACATGCCCGACCCAAGAGATATACTCCGACCCATTCGTTAACCCATTAATGATGAATCCAAAATCATTCCTCCATGCGACCAAAAACACCGTCATCGTCATCTTCGCTACGACCACGCGAACGCATCTCGAAATCGTCGTCGTCCATGACCGAATCGCCGCTAGCGTCCATTCTGACGTCGCTAGGACGTCGCATCTCACCACGAGTAAAGCTCTCGGGCTGTCGACTTGGAAAGCTGTTGATGAAGCTCGTCGTCGACAGAGATGTCGCTTGATCCAAGTACTGCGCTGGCAGCGGAGGAACAGGAGGAGCGTCTTCAGGGACCATGGCCGGGCGGGATCCGTTGTTGCTACCAAAGCTGCAGCTCAGGAGCTCAACTGCAGCAGCCAGATCCTGATCATCTTCCCCAGTGGCATTACGCCCGGAAGATCCTGGGCGATGGTCATTGCTCGGCTGGCGGTAATGGCTAAATCCTGAATCGAATGGTACACTGCCTGCGCCAAAGGACGCAGCTGAAGCTGACTGGAAGCTTCTCGCAAACCCGCCATTGCTGCTGGAGCGCTTGTTTCGGTATGATGTACCGTTGACATTGACCCCTTCGGCATACGGAGGCGGGGTAGTATCAGCAGAGCTCTGTCGCTCAACGAGGTCGGAGTATCCGGACGCAGCAGGCGAGGATGAGCCGGCTTCACTCTGGAAGTCCTTAGTAGACTCGGGAGGAGTGTCAGCGTTGCTCTCAACGCCGTTCATGGTTACGAGAACAGAAGCAGCTTCGAGAAGCTGAACCTGCTGATGCTTCGAAATGAGCAGCTTCGAAGTCAAAGCCCACTCAGGTGTGTGTTCCCACCTAGACACAGTCAGTGACACCATTCATGGATACGAAACGTTACACGCCAAAAACAGCTCGCATCTTAGACAAGACTTGCTGTGCTGGGCAAGTCATTGGGAGGAGGGGAACCAACAAGTGCTTAGTCAAGCAGCTGCTATGCTTGTAGCCTTTGCCGCACTTGTCACAGCGAACCTCAACCCTGTTGCTCTTCTTGCTCTCCTTGAGAGTCTGGCCATCGCTTGCACGGCGTTGGCGAGCCTTCTGGAACTTGGTGGTTCCTTCATCGGCCGAGCCTTCGTTCATATCGTCCTCAATGGCGCTACCATTGAGTTCTTGCTTCGTTTCGGGTATCGACTTGTGGTTCGGGAGACTAGCGGGCGGAGAGGGAAGACTACCGACGATGGCAGCCCGAGCAGCTGCGCTCTTGGACATCCGGCGGCCACCATTGCTGATGGGCAAGGCGGAAGAACGCTCACTTTCCCGAAGAGCGGCGGCGATCGCGGTCACATTTGTATTCGGGTTGGTGACAGACTTGCGTCGAGTCACTCGGTGGTTGGCGTTGAGAGCACCTGTGAGCAGCGAGTGCGAGCTCGTCCGAGCGTGGGATTGGCGGCCGGGTAGGGCCGACGATGTGGACGACATCGGAGAACGATTCTGAGTCAATGGCCTCGAGGACTGCTGCATTTCCTGAAAAGGATAAAGGAGATCAGCAAATCTGGGCCTTGGTAGGTTGTTTTGCCATCTGGCAGGTCGTGCACGGAAAGATCATGACAGGGCAAGATCAGGGTATCAGGGCTTGGGTCGGTCTCCATCCTGAGGGTTGAGGGCAGCGTACTTTGGATGAGGCCATTGCCGGCGACTTGGGACGGATGTTCAGGAGTCGAACGACTGCAGGTCGTGTCGATCACGAACTAGGTGTTTTAGATTAGTGTTGTTAATACTCTTGGGCTTGAAGATCGTGAAGGGTGTTGAAGGAAGGCAATGTGTTGAAAGAGAGGAGAGAGAAATAATAATATTTTAGGAAGCAGCCAAGAGGGCGTATGTGTGGCAGGTGCGGGGAGTAGGAGTATCGGGCTCTGAATAGATGGCTGGCTGTGTGATTTTATCACAATGGATGTGCACCCGGCTGGTTCACCTCACTAGTACCGTTGAGGAATCACTGAACATGGCCTTGACCTTGGAAATCTGAGAGGGTCTACTTGACCTGAGGGAGCCAGCCAAGCAAAGCCTGAATGCCCTGGACCGGCGACCGGTTCCAACGCCTTCCAGGCGATTTTTGGGTTTCCCCCAGGCCCAAGGGCACCCATCCTTTCCTTTCAATGGCGACAGGTGGAGAGGATAGGACACTAGCTAATTGGTTGGTCCGATGACCAGAGCTGAGTTGCAGCAAGGAAGAGAAGTGGCAGAGCGCCTGACCTGGCTCGTGGGGGCGTGTATTGTTAAACAGTGGGCGTGCGATGCACCCTATTAAGAAACTGGCCAGAGAGAACGTCGCAATCGGCTGGCGAACAGGAGCTGAGCCATCCCCTTGTTGTCGAACTAAACAGATATGTGGGAAGAAGACACGACACGACACGATAGTGCCTGACTTTGTTAGTTCGTAGAAAGGAGCAGGAGAATAAACTCCATCAATAGCAATATATCTTGACAGTGAGCAAAGAGGCGGATGAGGGACATAATCCGAAGTAATGTACGTATCCCCTCAATTCCCCTCCTCGTGGTGCATGAGGCGTTGTGCTTTGCGCTGTGCCTATGATTGGGTCTTTGGATCCCCCTCACAGGCCTTGCTCGATAAGGTATTGAAATGGTGATGGTTCCCTTTGTGCACCATCATAAAAAGAAGTGCAGACATGCCAGGGTCCTCCTGCCCGCTGCACAACGTTGTAACCAGGGGATGAAACTAACCGTTTTCCTGGAGTATCTGCATTTCAACTCAGCTCTCGTCTGGACGATCATTACCGATAGAGAGATGGGATAGGAGTTCAGCAGTACTATTAGCATCTCAACGAACTGCATCAGCAAGGGAATCGTATCCTCTCGTGTTCTCATCGTCCGTTTTTCTTGTTGGGAATTATCAGCAGTCAATCGTCATTGTCATGGACGATTCTGGGCTGATTCGTCACCCGACGCGTCCATGTCCTCATTCTCTCGTCGTACATAATACAGTACACGGTTCTGTACAGTTCACTGTGCTGCCTGCGCGCTGCATTGTTCTGCTCTGGCCGGGCCTGCTCTCCATTTCCCCAACTTCCGAGACGGGTAGAGTGGCCCCGTGGTCCAGCTTGGCGAGGCCATCCGATGTCCGCTCCAGGCCTAATCGAGATGGATATTGAGGACTCGCACTGGGCGGAGAGGGTGTTGATGAATTGAGCGAGTGAAGTCGAGAGAGGGCTGGGGAATCCAAAAGAGGGGGCATTGAATGCTCGCACGGTAAATTTGTGCACTGTGCAGCGCTGGCGCAACTCGAAGAGGCTGTTCTGTTCGATGGTGTCTTCGATGCGCGAGCCACTATTTTAACCATCGAAAACAATAGTTCGATGCATGTCGAGAGCATACCTGTGCCATTGCCATGCGGTGATAGGGAACTTGTCTCAGATTCTAATTCCAGGTCCAGGTGTGTTGTTCTCGGTTCTCGTTCTGATTCGAGATTTGTTTAACTTTCTTCATCTCGACCCAGTGGCCGACTCATCTTGCATCGGATATTTTTGAAGCGAGCCGAGAATCTCAACCGAGAATCGAATCTTATGGATCGGATTGCTATGCATTGAAACTTTTCTATTGCCATGGAATAAGCTCCCCTATCGTCTCGTGGCTTGAAGTCCCCTACGATACCATCAAGACATTGATCCGGTTTTGCAAGAGGCTTGAAGTTAAAAGTAGTACGGAAAGATAGTGATGAGTTCTGTAGTCAGGGACAAGACGTAACGAGGCTCGCTCTCGTGTCTCTCGCTAGCTGTACCGTACCAGCTTGAGACGCGTCTAATAACACGTCAGACCAAGGAGCGATGGGTTTGTTTCGAGCCCTGTAGTGTGGATGCTGGAAAACCTGTTTCAGTGATCATTTCACGCGTAATCCTTTCTGTGGTTTGCATTGAAAGCTTATGTTTTGAGTTTAATTGTGCAGTCGACTTATGTTCCTGAATACCTACTCTGTGCCCAGTCGTTAAGTGAGGTTTAAGCGCGAGACGCTGAAGCTGACATCAGCCGTATTCAGGAACGAGAGATTAAATTGAGCGGCAAAGCAAGAAATTACATCCAGTCATTCACTGAGTTCTAAAATCGACCCAACGTGTTAATTCAAGGCAGTACCAGTTCGGCCCATTACATCAACATCCTGACATTGAATATGAATCCTCCCTCTGTCTCCGTACCACTCACACGTGGTGAAGATCCCCGTCGCTTCAAGACCTAAACCCTTGACCTAACCCTGACCCCGTAGCCTCAATTGGCTTAACGTCCACCTCCGCCAAGGTGAAGGAACCCTGATCTGATCTGATAACACTGTTTCCTCGGTCAACTGATCGCTGGGCTGATGTTTTATAGCCCGGCCCGGATGGTCTCGTCTCTGTGCCTCGTCTATTCTGGTCGGACAGAATGTCAAGGCAAAGGGACAAAGGAGTTCTTATTCGGCAATGGCTGATATCGCGCGATCAGGGGGGGGAAAGGTTAAGACCCCTTGTTTCTAACTTTTTTTTTTTTGTTACTCAGACTTGGTGATGAATCAGCATGTGTTTGAACCACAAATTCCATGTAACTCTGATACGTATTGGATCGCGTACCTAGCAAGCGTTACTGTTACTTGATATTAGATAACATACCCGTAAAGAACATTCTCGCATCTCGAGTACGAGGTACCAAAGTCCATGTTCAGCACTGGATTGCATTTTCCCGAAAAGGTTTGGGTTGGGGGTGTATATAAGAAAACTCCCGAACGGTTTAGCTACATGTTCTTGTTCTTCGTGGGCGCACTTCTAGTCGTCAGCTAAGCTCACCACACTGTGGCGCTGTCAGTCTCCTCTGAGTCCTGACCTTGTTTGGGAACAGTAAAGGAGAGGCCCAGGGCCTGAAATGTAGCTGCCACCGCAATCTTAACCATTAGAGCGTAACTAAGGCTCAGGGCGGAGGCCAGGCATCACTAGGTAGTTGATGGAAAGTTGAAAAGGGAACCATGCCCTCAGGGTGAACGAAGTCCGTCCCTTCGGCTTATTGCTGAGTTGAAAGATGGCTTCTTTGAAGACGCGCAATGCACTGTGCCTCTTTTCCTATTAGTGAGTGTTTGCTCTTTTGCAATTGGAAAGAAACCAGATTTACCGGGTTCTCACGTAAGGTGAGGCAAATCGAGGGCGGGTGTGGATGGCAACGCAGCAAACAGTCCGAGCCATGGATGGTGGATGATAGGATGCCTTAGAAGGGAAGCAGTTGAAGATACATATGTA
Organism: Fusarium sp. NRRL 53497; assembly: GCA_013184445.1. Classification (NCBI taxonomy): domain Eukaryota; kingdom Fungi; phylum Ascomycota; class Sordariomycetes; order Hypocreales; family Nectriaceae; genus Fusarium; species Fusarium sp. NRRL 53497. The sequence goes on from JABCJZ010000188.1 coordinate 12,713, forward strand.
TCTTTTGCGGCAATTACCTTGGGCTGCGAGCATTATCGAATCCTAGATACACTACACTCACACTTCCATAGGTTCGTGATATTCAGCCAGGATTATTAAGAGATACCTACTCCGTTGTATCCGTACTACTACGGACATTCTACCCCTCAAATTCTAAGCATTAAGTTAGCGGACAATCATCCCGTCTCTGTTCTTAACCCGTCCTGGATATTAACCAATCGATCACACGCTCTCTCACCTGACTGGCCTACTGCAGCTGGTCACAAGGACCTAGAAGAGAATCGTGGGGAAGATTGATGATTGCCTCTCCCGTTGAGTCCAGTCTATACCTTGACAGGTCTGTTCCTGTTGTGTCTATACAGTACAGAGTGTGGAACGTGTAACATCAGGACTCAACTGATGGAGTGCCGGATTTGTTAGTCCAGGTAATTATCGAGGTCTTTTACCTTCAGACATTATAATGTTCCAGAATCCACTGGCATGTCGATACATACTCAATCAAAAGCAAAACAAGGCGCAATCCCATTTTTGTATTTAGCACAGGAGATTTACCACATGTTCCTGACTATCCGACGGACCACTACCGTCTTGAGATAGAGCCTCGACGATCCCCAATTTGAATCCCAGTTCTGATCGGGGAAAATCTGCCAATGAAGTTATACCCTCCAATGCCAATTTTTCAATGATTGACTTTGAGCTTTGATACGTGGAGGAGCACCACTTGGAATGGTTACGTTCCTTGCACAAAGTCATGTACAAACATTACTGTATCGAATTGGCTTTGAGAATTGGGAACAGAATTCAAGTTTGTGTTTGTGTTGAGATGATCGATGTCATCAAGAGCTCCCTAGGCATGGAATCCCGGTCAAGAAGTTCATGCCCTGGATAATTTCTCTTTTTCTTGCCTCTGTTACACTTGAACTTTTTTAATTTTTACCCTCAATGATGTAATTCTGACAATTAACGAACAATAAACCAACAATCCCGTGCCCAGGTTAGTGTGTGGATTAAAGATGGATTCCTCATAGCAAAGACTCCATCAGACAGTGGAATTCTTGGACAACCGCCTTAGGGAGCTTTGAGCTTACCTGAGTAAGGCCAATCAGACTCAGTATTTCGTTCCCCCACATTCTCATTCTCATTCTCGATCTCGATCCTGTCTTGGCCGGCAAAGGATGTTCAGTTGAAAACTCCCTCACTGCCGTGCGAGTATGTCACTTATTGGCCTGGCACTGAAACATTAGCACGAGGGCGTCGAGAGTACAGTGCATTGCAGCATTGTATCCGTAGTGCATCCTCTCGTCCCTCACTCTGCTGTCTCTCTTGTCTAGTCTCCTGCAGCATTGCCATGCAAATCACTGACCACATGCACTTTGGCGATCCGGGGTGCTGATAAGGCACCAAACAAAGCGCCGCTTCAAAAGACCCGCTGCCCGGTTCAAACTTCAAACGCCTTTCCTCATTGGACTATGGTTAGACTCAAGAGGCTTAGTCGGGTTCATGACAGCTGGGGCCCGGGTGGATTTGTTATACCAGAAACACGCAGTCTATGGTCCAGTTGAGCAACCCAACAATAACCTCTTCCCCGGGGGCAGAAGACCTAACACTAATCCAAAAGGGTTCAATGTTCTTGGAATGTTTGGGGACGAGCCCGGGTCTACCAGGCAGCAATGAATTGAAGTGGATGAGCTGGTGAGTTACAGTATCATAGAAGTGAGTCCGAGACAACGATCCATTCGGACCTTTGAATCCACTAAGAAATCGCAGTGTACCGGCGGTCACGGAGCAATGCGCATTGGGCATTGGACAATGGCAATGGACAGCCGATTTGTACAGCACATAGCGTACTCTGTACCGCGGCTTCACTCGTACCACCGGCACTTACATTTTGATACCGCCTCTTGTTGTCGGTTCAGAGCGGTAACAAAGCCCGAAGCTCCGTGAGAACCCATTCCCATTTGCCTTGTCCTGTCGCCGAGGCTTCCCCGCCTTCACTGAATTACCCCTCTATCACGACGCCCGTGTTGCTGGGCGTTGCAAGATATGGGCGAGCGGGACTGGCACATATTACTGAAATAATGCACACAGGGGTGTGCGTATTTTGCACTTGTACCACAGCAGGGGTTCTAATGAGTATGTGGATATTCCTTTGAGTGTCTTTTGATAAGAATGGGGAAAGTCATGCCTCAGTTAACTGGATACAGCGGCAAAGAGACATGCCTCAAACGCTCTGTTGTTACAGTGAGTAGCATTACGAAGAATCAACGCAAGCATGATGGTGTTATGGCACTTATCTCCCTGTTCCTGAGCTGTTCCTGCGTGGCATTGACGCTCTGTCCACGTGGGATCATATCATTGCGTTTTAGAATCTCCCTCACAATTGCCCGGCATATCCAGACATGACAAGGATTCCCTCACTGAGATCAACCACAAGCTGCTACAGATGTTCCCAACGCCATGGTCTAGGACTCTAGTCTGTCTGTTCCCGAGATCAGCAATGCTTATCGGGCTCGGCCAGTTTAGAACACGGGACGAAGGAATGTTGGAGGGGACCCTGCCCCAGCGACGAGCCCTATGATGAGCCCTACGACAAGTGCCCGAATTCCTTTCTTCCTTGGTTCTGCTTCCAGAAACGTGATAACTTTTAAGTCTGTGGCTTGACAATTGCTAGCTGTAAGTTGATGTTGAGGCTTGACCTCGATTCCGCGTTGCCGAGACCAAGTATTCAGAGAGGCCATGACACGGTACTCAGTGAGCAGATAAGCTCAGAATAGGTTGTTATTTGCAATTAAACGAAGATCCATAACGAATACGGTACCTGGTCTGTGAGTTACGCAAGTGCAGCCATAAATTGGTGATGAAGAGTCACCGCCGATGTCGGACCAACATGGTAAGAACGTGTTCAAGCTACTTTTTGACGTGCGAGGAAAGGCTCCAGAGATTGGGAACAGTTTCTGGGCGGTAATCACTCAGTTGACAGATTGAATGTCTTTGCCTTTTATTTATTTTGAATATGCCGGATCTCGGCAATAGCGAAGCCTCTTCTGTCGTGGCAGAAGCCTTCATACCTACTCTGTAGACCTCTAATTAAAGACGCCGATCATGACATCAAACTACTTACTCCAAGCCACAGTAGCAAAACCAGAGACTTTTTCAAAGACATCACATGCTATTACTGATAGTATTACGGAAGGGGAAAAAACAGTTCATAGTTCATTTAATGATTCTACACTTGCATGTGAAGCAACTCACAGAGTAGGTAGACAGAATATAATATACCTAGTGGACAGCAAGATCTACAGCCTAGCTCATGTACCCCAGATTAATTAAAACAACGTTAGTTTCGATTTCCGGCGGGCGCTGGACCTTTCCCTTGCCCAAATCCATTGACACACGGAAAATAGGGACAAGATAGCAATGGCTTGTAACACTTCCGGCACCAAGATAGAGGCATATGTAACAGATCAAGACAGGAGACAGACAGGCCAGGCCACCCCCCACGCGTGGCGTAGTGACGACTATTTTGATAATTTTTGTGAGACTTAAACAGCCTGAGGGAAATATTTCCTCTGTATTTTTATTTTATTTTCCTTTCATTAAGAGGGAAAGTCAATTTGTTGTTGCTGCAACAACACAGTTTAATAACAATCAACACGTTTATCTGAACTTGAAGCTGCTCGATAACATCACAACATCACATCATGGCGCCTGATCAAGATGTATATCGCAAAGTCGGACGAGGCGGCGCTGGGAATTTCGTATCTGGCAAACCTGACGATGCCGCCACCGTAAGCCGACCTCCATGCCAACATTCATCTCTATTAGTACTCACACTGTCCAGCGCGATCTCGAAGCACAGAACCTATCAACAGAGGAAGTCCAACCTCCCGTCAACGGCCCTTCACGAGCAGGCCGCGGTGGTTTTGGAAACTACGTTAACCCAGAGGAGCTACCGGATGCGCGAGAACAAGACGAGATGGCCCAGAAGACGGCTGCGGCTGTGAACGCGAGTCTCAAGAAGAACCATGTTGCGAGAGGAGGTCTTGGCGGTAGAGGAGGAGCTGGGAATTGGAAGCATGCTATTTCGTTTGAAGAAGAAGAGAGAATGAGGGAGGAGGAGAGATCTAGAGGGGAGGAGTTGGAGAAAAGGGCGAGAGAGGAGGTTGACAAGGGGTTGAAGATGCCTGAGAGGGCACATCATGAACACAATGATAAGCATAAGGAGCGATGAGATATGCGATTGCACATTAACAAAGGCCAAGGTATTGGGGAGTCGGAACACATATCAGAATGCTTTGAGTTATTTGGCTTAATAATGGTCTTATAAAGATTCTTTATTCATGTCTTATATCCTTCATGTCGCTCCAGTCATGCCTTTATATTCATGGTGTGTTCAACATCCAACTCCGTACTCAAGCCCGATGTCAAGATAAAGGTTGTCTTCTTAAAATGGACTTGAAATCTCAACCTCTCTAGATAACCTGAGTGCGATAGAGCTAAGCTCGTCCAAACCAGTCACTTCCTCTTCCAATCCAGGCATCTCGAAGAGCTCAAAGTCTGAATCACATTCAGTACCCGCAGGTGGTAACGTGCCTTTCTGGAAGTACTCGTGCACATGACGGATGGTGCATGCTGAGGGTGCCGCGAGGGAACAGTGCTTCGGGACAAGTTAGTATACAGAGCCACAGTGGCGTTGAAGCGTGCTTACGCCGTAAGAGTTCTGCTTCAGAACAACTGAGCTGGGAAACTTGGCTGAGTTATTGAAGGCACTTTGCAGAGGCGTCACATTATCAGCCATATTGCCGATATAGAGGATTGGGTGTGCAGTGTCACCCCTAAAATCAGCTTCTCAAAGTGTCAGAACTCACAACTGATATCAAAAGAGTTAGCGTTACTCACCATCTGTAAACTTCCACTTTGGCCTCATCTTTCTTCCCACACATGCCACGCGAAAGTTAGCATTAGCTGCTCCCGCCCAGCGACTTGTGTTTGTAATCCTTTCCAAAAAGGCTGCAATTTCCTGTGGTGTTTCTGTGACTGGCTTGGAGTCCAGACACATAATAGCAGGGAACGCATCAAGCTCCATGGGGGTTTCCAGAGGCATGGTAGAAGGGGTCTCTCCTAGCTCACACATATCCCCATCAAGGCTCTTGTTTCTGCTTCCGAGCACCATCTCATAGAAAGGCATTCCATCGCCCTTTTCCAATGAAGCGAATACACGAGCCAGTTGAGGAAACTTCTTGATGGGGGAATAAATTGATGTTTGGACAAGGCGTTGAAGATGGGAGTAGGAGATAAGCAGAGGCAGTTCAGGGCCCAAATCATGAGTCCATGCGGGCAGCAGAACGGGCGATGTTTTGAGATGGGCGAGAAGATTGCTTCGACGTTTTTCAATAGCCTTTGGCGAGTCGGCGTAGAAAGCGCACTTAAGGGGACCAGCTTTATGACAGGCTTTATCGAAGCCATCAAAGATCATGTCTGTGTCAGAGACAAAGTTGCCGTGATCTAAGTTGAACCAGTCGTGATAGTCAACGTTTCCTAAGTCTCAATTAGTAATGATCAGAGGGGTTATATATCTCCTGAACTCACCATCGCTAACCAGCCTCTCCACGCGCTCGGGATAGAGTCCAGCAAAGACGCCGCCGAGAATAGTACCATAGCTAAATCCCCAATAACGAAGCTTCTCATGGCCCGTCTTGTCGAGGATCTCCAACATGTCTCGGGCGATTGATGCACTACCGAGGAACTCCATGATTCCTGACTCCTTCATGGCCTCTTCACATGTGCCAGAGTAGGCTGAGGCGCGAGCGTAGGCATCGTATATGAGACCTGGGTGCTCGTCGGCCACGGGGGTTTCTTGGAGACTCCAGAGTTTCCTCTTTTGAGATGAGCCCCAACACTCGACGCGGGGTGTAGAGACGCCGACTGAGGGAAGTTAGTTTGGTCTCAGTGACAAATTTCACGGACTGATACTGCGTACCTCCTCGTGGATCGAAACTGATGACGTCCTAGCATAATGAGTATAATATGTCTGTGTTGTTCTCGCCCGTTAAACTTACGTGGTTATCGCCCACAGCTGCTTGTAGAATATCACCCTCTCTTCTCACAATAGCAACTCCAGATCCGCCAGGTCCCTAAGTTAACAAGTTAGTTTCTGTTATTTCAGAAAGATAGAGAGCATACTCCAGGGTTCACAAAGAGCGGGGAAACGGGATTATCCTTGGACTTGGCTGGTAGCTTGATGATACCAAGAACAACTCTCTTATCATCTGAGGGCTCAAGCCAGTCCATTGGGACCTAGATATGAGTTAGCGATTATAGGACGATGAGGATAAGTAATTAATTATTCACATCAAGTCTCGCACATTCAAACCTGTGATAGCATGGCTCCCAGCGCAGCTCTCGACTTGGCTTAACCTATTGTATTTGTTAGTCTTTCCATTGATTTCCTTATCCTTCGTGAGTTCTTACATCGCCCCAAGTCCATGGCTTCTCTGTAGGATCCTCAATATTCGCTGGATGTGGATGGGGTCGGTGATGGAAAAATGTGATAAGGCAAACAGCAGCCAAGAGTCCTAGAACCGTTGAATAATTGGATTTTCGTGGTCGTTGTTGAGGTCGTCCTCGCAATAGAGGCATTGCCTCTGCAGTCATCTTTTCACTCATGGTGAGAGAAATGTGGTAATCGAAGGAGAGAGACTGGCTAAATCGCTTCAAACAAATCAACAACAAAATCTCTAGCTCATAAACACCAAAATAAAATAAATCAAAGATGAATAAAGTAAATCTAAGTCAAGGACAAAAGGACAAAAGAATTGAGTCGGTCGGCAGCCTCCATATTATGCAACCTACTACGTACGAATTATTAGCTCTTGCCTAAGACATACATAATGATAAGCGGCCATAACCAGGGAAAGTTGAACATCCCTTTTCAGCTCTCTCTAGGCCTGGCCCCTACTAAACTTCTGCAAGGCCTTTCCTAGTCGATTGCTACGCTCAAAGTTCTGCTTACGTTGCCCTATCACACGGCAGTGTTTTACAATTGCCTAATTTGAAATGGGTCATAAGATCTCTATTCTGATCTTCACTGTCTTTGTCTTCCTAACTAGTCCGCCCGCATTATCTGGTTTAACAGCTGGACAGCACTGAACAATCAAGTTGGTTTGACAAAATGACTGTCCAATCATTCGAAATGTCCCGTCTGAAAAGCTCCGGAAAGGTGTTCGACCAACTTGTGTATAGAGCGACAAAGATAACGACAACTTGGGCTTCTTGGGATACTCGGAACACAAATCATTCCTGCCAAGTCACATCGCAAAGAACCAATTCTCGCAACTGCAAGTTGGTGTTGGTGTGCAACTTATGACGAAGAAAAATGGCTTCTCTCTATAGTATCCCAACGCCGTGGTATGCCTTCGAATCAAAAACACCCATAACGCCCTGTCTCGTAGACCAGACCTCTCGCTGTCTCTGCCATGCCGTGCCATGTAAAACTTTTCTCTTTCAGATCCTCCCTCCCATGACGTTTCCCGCTCAATCGGCATCCATGTCGATATCGTTCATCTCATCATCCTCGTCGCCGTCCTCCTCATCGTCTTCATCGTCGAACATGCCGCTCTCACCCTCCTCATCCTCATCATCATCCTCGTCAACCTCAAGCGCAATGGCGACCTTCTTCTTCTCGCCACCGAAAGCCTTGGACTTCTCGCGCTCGGGCTCCATCTCCTCGATCTCCTCTTCGGTCATGCCCAGGTCGCGCAGGCGCTTCTTCTCGCTGCCGCGCATGCGAGGCAGGAGATGCTCGTTCTCAGCGACCAGCTTGCGGGCGGTGGCGAGCTCGCGCTCACGCTTGCCGGCCATGCGCTTCTTGTAGAAGACGCGCTCCCGACGCTGGCGGATCTCGGACACGCGCTCCATGGCCTTGAGGGTCTTGCCCATGAGGTCTCGGTCGTAGCGCACGGGCACGTTGCGGCGGGCGGCGAACTGCAGTGTTGAGTCGACAGTCATCTCCTTGCCAGCGGCCTTGCGGAAAGCCTTTGTCCACTTGAGCTTGCGAGGGTTACGCTTCATCTTGAACTGTAGAGAGATGTGTTAGCGGACTGAAATCTTCAGTAGGTCGGGATGCTGTAGACGTACGTTCTTGTGGCATTTGCTGCGACAGAAACGGAAGACTCTGGCATCGTTGCGCACAAAAGTAATACCCTTGCTGGGATAAGCAGGGCGACTGCAAAAGTAACAGGTTTCGATTCTGAAGCAATTCGTTAGTCCAAGTTCAAAGTAGAGCTCGAGTCTCTATATCGTAGATACTCGCCCACGAAGAGGATGAACAGCAAGTCTTTCACCTCTTCCAGGGCAAGCACCTGATATAGAGCCCATCAGCAATCAAGAACATACCTCATTTTGTCTGGGTGGTGGTCTGAAAGACCAAAACAACTTCAATTCAACTTCCACCCCGCTGGTTTGACAGCCGTCTCTTTTCCGCGGTCAATCAAAAAACTTTTTGCTCGATGTACCTTATCGATAACGTTTTTCACACCCGGACAAACTTTTGTCCCCCGCCCCTCCGCCTCCGGTCCGCGCCGGCTGGAAAAATCCAGTGGCCCCGATCTCAAGATCCGAACATTTCTGCGTCACTTAAACTACGTCTCGATATCGGAATAACTCTACAAAATGGCTTCTGTTATGGCAATAGGCGCCGGCGCTGCCGTTGCGGCCTTTTTGGTACGTTGACGGCAATTGAAGACCTCAAATTTTGGATACTAACATCGCTTGCAGGGCCGAGCTGGTCTCGTCGCATGGAGACGCTCGCGCGGCGGCGTTGGAGCCATGGGCAAGGCTTTCTACAAGGGTGGATTTGAGCCCAAGATGACCAAGAAGGAGGCTACTCTTATTCTGTCTCTTAAGTACGTCTTCGCCAATTCGACTTCACACGCAGTGCACTAACACTTCCCAGCGAGCGGGCTGTTACCAAGGACAAGATCCGAAAGGCTCACCGAACCCTCATGCTTCTCAACCATCCCGATCGAGGCGGTAGCCCTTACCTTGCGACCAAGGTGAACGAGGCCAAGGAGTTTCTGGATAAGAACGGCTAAACCACGATATCGAAAACGACTCGTCCAAGTCCGGTATTCGAATCATGAGCCAAGAATTACAAAAGGGCGTTACCAGAATAATCAACGACTGGAGTCTCAGCGTGGGCGTATGGCCGCGTGTGTATAATGTACACTACTTGTTTCCATAGCGATGGCGTTTGTTGGGTTTAAGAGGAAGGTTTTGAGGCTAGGTGATGGGACATGCCGTCGTTAAAAGCTATCGAGGCTAAATGTTGTATGAATAAAGGGCGCTGACGACCCGTTCTCTTCTCACCCTGATCTTCGTTCTAATTCATTACTTGACATGAATCTTGATGTATCATATGCACCATGTCTCGTCGTTTTTCCTTCTAGAGATCCTCCGGTTAATCTCCTGGGGTATCTTCTTGCTTAACCTTTCCTCAGTCTCTCCTTGTTCTAAAGGGTCTCTTCAGTCAACCTTGTTGAGCATCTCATTGCTCTTCTCTTCCTCCATACGAATGGATTCTAGCGCAATCCCAAGCATAGCGCAAAGTGTGTAGTGAGCATCGTTTCCCGCATTGTGCAGGTTCTTGTTTGCAATCTGCAGGTCGTTCAGTACAGCGACGAGGCCCCGTCCACTTGTCGTACCACACCAAGCTTGGTGAATTTCCTGAGTGTCGATGGGTTCTGCGAGCCCTCCGAGGAATCGTAGGTCTAAGCCCAATTCCGTGAAATAATTGATGTCTTGTTTGACATCATGTCCCACGATGACGATGTTTCGTTGATCTTTGAGCCACGGATTGAAGATGTCCATGATAGCATCTGCGACCTTCGCCTTAGGTGGGAATATGCTCGTTCTAGAGAACAATTAGATGATGAACTATATTACGGGGAATGTATTTTTACCCGAAGTCGAACGAGTCAGGACACCCTTTGACGAACCGATGGTTTCGCAAACCAGCATACTCATAAACTCGTAGATGGTGAGTTTGGATCATGGGCCACCAGCCACGACCAACAGATTCAGGACCGACGCCTTTCATGTCTCTGGTGTCGAGAATAGCGATGCCGACTTCAGAAACGGGGTGTGGCTTTGTTTCAATGGCTTCAACGTCGACGCAAATGAAAACCGCGTCGTAACCATCGGGGTCTCCTAGAAGGCCAAGACATCTCAGAGTGTTGCGAAGCATCCTCTCTCTGTGATCCCTCTTCATTGCAGCCTTTTCCGGGTCTCCCTTGTACTTAGGGATGAAACCGGACTTAACCGTTCGGAACCTGGATCTCCAAGTCAGCTGCTCTCGTGGAGTTGCCGCCTCGAAGGCCTTGACGTCGCCGCTGTTGATAGTGGGCCATGGTCGAACGTCAAGGGATGTCTCTTCCTCAGATCGTCGCAAGTATCGAGGGCGAGGAGTACCCCCTTCGCCAAACGTCAGGTAAAACTTGTCTTTGTTGACACCTGGAGGAATTTTGAGCGAAGTATCGAGCTCGAGATTGACTTCTTCGAGGAACACCTCGAACTGAGTGGATGGAATCAAGAGATAGGGATCTCTAGCCGGCTCTGCGGGGTCATGGAGATAGAAACTTGTCAGGTTAGCACTGTGAATAAGGTGCAAAAGAAGCTCTTACAAATCCCAGGTTCTGTCGTAGAGAATTCTGGTGAAGAAGGGTTTCGCCTGTGGTATGGTCAGCCAGTGAAGGGCAGTGTTAAAGCTAGTAATGCGTACACGAGGCTTGTTGGTCTTGCCGATGAAGCGCTCGGGATACGAAACTACGACCTTGAACGGACAGAAGGCAAAATCCTTGTCAACTGACTTGCCGATGTGAAACTTGGAGTTGTCAAAGGCCTTCGCCTTCAAGTTAGCGAGTTCGCGTCGTCTGGTAGCATAAGCCTTGGCTTGCTGTTGAAGCTGCTGCTGTTGCAGAGTTTGAGCATTCTGCTCTCTGGCACGATTTCTCTCGTGATTCATCGTCCAATCAAAGCTATTGTCAAAGCCTTGGTTAGGCAAGTTGTTTGATGCATCGTTTTCCTCTTCTTCGTTTTGTGGTCTATCCACCAGCTTCACGCGGTTGCCCAGAAGTAGCTGCAGTTTCTCCAGCTGCGCATCGAGATCGGGCATCGCAGCGGGGGTTTTCAAGTGATGAAAAAAATTCACTGATCAATGAGAAGATATTGAGAAGTTGATTGGAAAATTAGTCTTGAAGGAGCGGATGAAGAAAAGAAGATGGTGGAGGTTGAAAGATGGCCTACTGAGAGAAGGTGTTGCTAAAGGGGGGGACAGAGGGCAGAAAAAACACTTGAATTCAGCCAATAACGGCCAGTGATTCACCGTTGAAAGACACCTCATGGGCATTTGTTTGATTGAAGTCAATAGTAAATTATGCCAAACGGCATCTGGCTTGGCACTGACAAGTGGCAGGTGGCAGGCACTGCATCTATACGGCTGGTTACATGAGAATGTTTAACAAACACCAGCCAATCAATCAATCAATGTCTCAATACATAAACGCCCTCCCCTTTTGCAAACAACAAACGTAAGGTACCTATTTTCTATGACAAGTCTACTTTGATTTGTAGAACTACTCAATGTCAGTGAATCGTCCATCATCATCATCATCATAATTACCAAACTTACCTCGTCTGCATCTTCTGGTGATGCATCCGACACCTCCGACTGCTTATTGTCAATGAGACCCAGACGACCCCATCGAACCTTAAACCAAAAGTCTCGTCTGTCGCCTCCTAGATCTCCGGATAGGAGCTGCTTCTTCATGCCTCGTATGAAGGTGTTGTATAGTCCAGGTTCTTCGAGGTTGATAAGTTCCTCCCGCATGACACCCAGGCATTCCAAGGCGCGTTGATATCTGGAATCGCCGAAGCTTTCTGTGACAAACGTAGAGATGATTTCACCCATCTGCTTTGCTGCATCCTCGATCTGAGAGAGCTCATCGGTTGCAGCGAGCCTTTGCTTGAATTCGGGCACTGCATTATCAGGGCTAATGTCGCCCTTCTCCTCATCACCCAGAAGGGCATCCACATCAAGGCCTGAAATAGGCTTGATAGTTTCTCTGCCACGCTTTCCCTTGACCTTGGGTGGTACTATCATCCCAGTTAGCTGTGAACTTTACCCATTGCATGGTAGAGAACAAACCTTTCTTGACATCTGCTACCTCAACAAGAGCATCCACCTTGCTCTGGACCCTTTCAATCAGGTCTTGCGGTGGTTGAGCAAATCGCAGCAACACGGGCGGAATGTCGGAAACTAGCTTCTCGGGATAAACCGCTCGTGATTTCACGGCGTGGTTAAGTCGGTGGATTGTAGGATTGAAGGTCTCGTCGATAGATACGTATTCAGCCGGCTCACTGCTGGGGTTAGCTATTGGAAGAATCAGAGAAAATATGAGCCATACCCGCTATCATCAATACCGTACGTTGACAAGTCCATTGCGTCGACATAGTCACTCATCGCATCATTCAGCTCGTCCGTGGGTAGTAGCCTGTGCTTGGTGATGGTCTGGCCAGTAACCGTGATCACCCTGTCCAAAGGAGGGAACTGGTAGCTTCGAATGTCCTCTGCAAAAGGCAATGGGATATCGTATAGACACTCCATATCCGGCTCCATCCCTGGCGCGAGCAAAACCAACAAAGGGTCTTTGCCATCTTTAGTTACAATTCGGGCAATCGCATAAGACTCAAGCTCGGAGAGAGCCCATACAAGGGATGAAAGAGCAAGAGCGGATTTTGCATCGAATTTGCTGGCTACTGTCACGCAAGTATCGCCCAGGTTGAGGAACGGCTCGTACTAAAAGTCATCAGCCCGGAAAACTATCTGAAACGTAGCGTCGTGCCTACCTTTGAACAAGGGATGAAGCCGACAATTGAGAAGCTCTTCTGAGTATCGATCTTGGTGATGTTGTGCTCCGACTCGCTGATATGCACTGCTGTTCGGCCATACTCATAACCCTTGGCAAGATCCTCAAACTCGACGTCTCGCTTTCCTCCTGGGGCGTCTGGGTCATTGACCTTGTATGAGCGAGCTTGCTTAACCGCAGAAAACTCAATTCCCTCCATATCTTCGGCTTCAGCTTGCGTAGCCTCAGATTCCGGCGCACCTTCGGACTTGACGACCACCGTGCTCGCCGTCAAAGGTCGCGCCAGGTGAGTCTTGAAGTACCTCTCGACATTGATACTCAATGCGGCAGGGAATGTTTTGGGATCTCCGAGGGTAAGAGCACCATCATAGGTCTTGTAAGGCTTCACTGCCTTGATTCGAGGGGTATCGAGCTCGTCAATGGCTTCTGCAATGGTTGCGAAAACACCGTCTTTGCAATCATTGACAAGCAACCTCAGAGCCTTCTCATTCTCTTCCTACAAATATTTAGTTATGTTTTAAACTTTTTGATCATGCTGCTGACCTTGGTGCCCGGCTTATCTTCTTCCTTAAAGCCGTAGTCCGGGTCATCGAAGTCTATGCCCCTGCAACTTGTTAAACTTGGATTGGAAAGGTACTGGTAACTTACAGAACAGTGAGTTGGATATTCGAGTCATTCATCTTCTTAGATATGTCACCCAGGTCATCCGCGTCCATGGGGCCTTGACCATCAGTGATCAAGAAGATTCTTCTGTTCCACTTGAGCTTCTTTGTGAATGTATCTATCATGTCAACAGCGAGAACAATGGCAGAAACAGCATCTCCAGACCATGTGTTGCTTGGCTTCACGAGTGATTGGAGATTCCTCAGAGATGACATAGTCATCGGGCCCAATTCCTGTAGCACTGAGATGTTCTCATAACCATCATCATCTTGCAGCTTGTTGTCGGTCTCATCTGTTCTCAGACCCAATGCGCCAACGCAGAGCGTCTTTCTGTTTGCGGCGACAATGTCTGTGATTTTGTCCCATACGTACTGCATGCTCCAATCCAAGTCGGACTCTGTTCTTCCACTGTGAGTCTGGGCCATTGTCGACCCAAGGTCCAGTATAAATACGGTAGCTTCCTTTTCAGCCATGATGAAGTTGCTCCCTGCGCTGACTGAGACGATGTTGAACAAAGTGGTCGAGAGATTGAAGACGAGAGTCGAGCCTTCGGAAGTCAATCAATTCTTGCTATGAACGAAGGAGAATCAAAAGGAGGGAGAAGATGTTTCGTAGGCCAGTCGCGCCTTTAAGTGAATGACAACCGCAAGAAGCGTCTCACAATGAATCCTTGTATCAATTAGGCAGAACCACCTCAGTATCTCACACTAAGGTTACCTTATCTGACCCATCGCGTCTGACGGTCCAAGCTTCCTCTTTCCGTCTCGCGACAGGGCGCGCGAGATCACGTGCAGCTGATGCCTGACGATGGAACATACGTTACTGGGTGAGTTTATTCAGTCGCAAACAATGAAACTGAAAAGGAAGAAATGGCCTGATTAGATACTCGGTGCAACCTTATAGCTACTGCCACACTAAATTTCAAGGATTGCGTGTATTTTGTCTCGTCATAGAGCATACAATTCAATATAGAACATGTCTAATCACGTGACTGTACATGATATCATGACTGTCGAAACACCTCAAGACCTCGGCAAGTCGGACCTGATATATTCTCATCAGTTCACTCTCAATTGAAAGACTTGCAGCAATGGCAAGCACAGCAAAGGCAGTCGCCTTTTCACCGGCTCCCTATCACATTATCACGTAAGTTTCTTGATTCAATTGCAGCAAAGCAGGCAAGCAGCTAACTCAACGGCAGCTATGGAACTCTCTTGGGAACGACCTTCTTCCATGTATGCATCTAACAGTCACTAATTATACCCAATTCTAACAGTTCAATAGACCTTCATCAATGGCATCGTAATGTTCAAGGCGGTTGACCGTCCCAGCTTCTCCGCCATCCAGCAGAAGCTCTTCCCCATCTACTTCGGCCTTCAGACTGTGTTGCCCGGTGTTTTAGCTTTGACATATCCTGGAAACACTCTCATTGGTCTTGCGAACGGTCCCGCTGGCTTGGTATCGGAGTTTGCTCGCTGGCATTCTCTGCTGCCTATTGGCGTCATGGCTCTGACCGGCGTTGTCAACCTAACTGTCTTCCTTCCTTTGACGGTTGAGGTTATGAAGCAGCGACGTGGCCAAGGTATGTCTAGTTTCATCGATTGCCTTAATAGCCATACTAATCAGTTTATAGTCAAGCGAGACGGCAAGGAGTGGTATGCTGAGGGACCTCACTCAGATGAGATGAAGACTCTGAACAAGAAGTTCGGCATGCTCCACGGCATCTCGTCTCTGTTCAACCTGATCACCTTTGCTGCTGCTGTTGGATACGGCTTCACTCTTGGTGGTCGTGTACTGTCAGTTGCGGATCTAGCTTAAGCAATGCACTAATGAAAGTGAAACTCATATTCGAAGCTCTAAACTTTAAATTTAAAAGACTCTTCTCCGCCCCGTTTATCCTCTTTGCTCCATCGTACAAACGAGATCTATAGTGTGTCTATTCGTTGGGTCGTAATTCATTGGACTCTTGGGTATAGCCCTGTAAACAATGCGCCAGCTGGTTTTCCAATACAAGTGAACCGATGCTTTGAAGCGTTCGGTGTATGAAGACGGATGTATGTGTCTTAAAGGCCCCATGAGGCACGGAGTTCCTCCTTGGCCTTCTCGAAATCTCGCTGGCGCTGTTCCTTGTCTTCATCGTTGTGGGCATGCTGGGCCCGGCGCAGGTTTGCCTCATGTTGGCCCTTGAATGTCCATCGTCCAGGCTGACGATCAAGCATGCTCTGGATGTCAAGTTCCTCGGTTGACTTGGGGAACTCGCGGCTGAGGACAGGGAGTTTGTGTCCGGCTTGATCGAACTCTTCAGCCTTGAGCCCGGGAGTAGAGATGGGAGTGGTATCGGTGGATTGTGTCTTATGAACACCGAAGTAGTTGTTGGCGGTTGAGGTAGCCACAGCGCTGGTGGGTGCGTTTGTGTTGTAAGACATTTTGTGTGGTGTTTTGAGATGTGATTGTGATTTGGGTCTGGGATGAAATTGGTGTTTGTGTGTCTGTGACCCAAAGAATATTCTGTGTGAGACAGAGAGAGAGCCTTAATATAGGTTTTTAGATAAGGATATTGTGATATTAATAGATGCCGTGACAACGGAGTTTTCGTGTCTTGTGCCTTGGTCTTGTGACTTATGATTGAGGATGCTTTGCGCTTATTTCGCTGCAGAAAAAAAAGACAGCACGACAAGTATCAGAAGATGAAAGGTTTGAATTCAAGCAACAAGATAAGCCAACTCTAGGCGGCCTTCTTAATATTTATAATTACGTAGGTATCCATCTGGGTCAACTTCAAAACTTCAGAATCAAGTGGAACCCCTATATTAGTCGATCACGGAAATGGTGGGACCCTGAAAAGATGCTCTAGCTTCAGGGTCCACGGCGCCACACTTGATACGGAAGCAACCAGAGCGGTGAATGGATGTTGTATTCCATGTATTCGGTTGTGAGAGTCGGTCTGTAAGTTCAGGTGACGAGTAAGGAGACCTCGCCTCGGGATTAGCGAGTCGAAAAATCACCAGGTACGCGGACGGATGTAGCCCGTTATCTCCAGTTCTGGATAAATGTAAGAAATAGTCTCCGTGGAAAAACGTGGAATTCTAGAAAATCCACCGATGACAATTGCGGCTGGCTAATTACTCGCATGGCGGAGACTCGGAGTTGACGAACCAATGGTTGATGTTACTGGTTCGTCGAAAGATTTTGATGGAGGTTTGGATTTTTTGAGGCTCGGTCGCCACATGCAGAGTTCACGGCTGCTGGTATCACCTTCGGGCCAATCATTCGGCTTCGGTATTTGGAAAGCGACTCTGCAAGGATCTCGGGCAGGGTTGTTATCTCTGCATTGGAAATAGGCTTGAGTTTTCAATGATAAGCGACGAGTCATTCAAAGTGTGAAAGAGAGTTCCGATGTCAAAGACATTACCCTACATCGAAATATCCAACATGAATTGTTCAAAAAGAAAGACTTCTCACGGCTGACCAAATTTAGTAGATTAACACTTATCGTCATGATCGCTCCCATTGCCTCCTAGTTGCCCCATCCTGTCTTATACAATTACATCACAGTACCTAGTATCAATCTTGAAACTCCACGATTCAACCTGACTAAGCACAATAATGGCCGAGTCAGTCTGGCGCCGATATCGTTGATGATCCATCCTGAATCAACCAACTGAATTTATTGGCAATCATAGAATCATTCCCTCATTTCGTCGGTTCGCAATCAAGATGGCATCTACACCAAAGTACATCAGCGGGGATACTACCGCCGTCAGCGAGTTCGTCGACAAATTCGACGTGAGTCATTTACTGTATATACATACCTGAGCATTGAACTGATCCTCACCGATAGGTCTTCCTTCTTGACTGCGATGGTAGATAATGTCAAGTTTGTAACATAAGCTGGCGACTGACTCATATAGGTGTCCTATGGTCCGGCGATCATGTGTACGAAGGAGTTCCTGAGACCATTAAATTCCTGAGATCAAAAGGTTAGCTTACAACACTCTCGATCTGAATCGAATACTCACATCGACGCAGGCAAGAGAGTTGTCTTTGTGACAAACAACTCAACAAAGTCCCGTGATGAGTACCTCAAGAAACTCACCAATCTTGGTATCCCAAGCGAGAAGGATGATGTATTCGGTTCAAGCTACTCTGCTGCCATCTACATTGCTCGTATCTTGAAGCTGCCCGAAGATAAACGCAAGGTCTTCATTATCGGAGAAGCAGGAATCGAACACGAGCTTGATTCTGAGGGCGTCCCTCACATCGGAGGCACGGATGAGGCCTTCCGACGGGATATCACAAACGACGACTTCAAGGGTATCGCTGATGGCTCACTGCTCGATCCCGAGGTCGGAGTAGTTCTCTGTGGTCTTGATTACCATGTCAACTACCTCAAGTATGCCCACGCCATGCACTACGTTAAGAGGGGAGCTGTTTTCCTGGCTACTAATGTCGATTCAACATTGCCGATGCATCACGACTTCTTCCTTGGAGCTGGATCCTGTCACATCCCCGTTGTTCACGCCACAGGACAGCAGCCACTGGCACTTGGAAAGCCCAGCCAGGCTATGATGGAAGCCGTTGAGGGCAAGTTCCAACTCGACCGTGCTCGAACTTGTATGGTTGGAGACCGACTCAACACTGATATCAAGTTTGGTATCGAGGGTCGGCTGGGTGGTACATTGCACGTTTTAACTGGTGTGAGCAAGAAGGAGGACTGGGAGAAGGCGGATGCCATTGCTGTGCCCTCGCACTACGCCGACAAGTTCAGCGATCTTAGACTGGCGGAGAAGCAATAGACGGTGATAGACCACCATATAGACTATAGACTAGCTAAATGTTTCAATTCTAGGCATTGCCTTCATTGGGTGGGGCACCACCAGAATGCCAACGAAGACAACACATATCTAAGCCGCGAGTTCATGATACCATATGTTATGAGCCATGATATGCTTAAGCTTGTTTCTTGCTCTCCATCTTCTTGGCAAGATCGCTGGTTCGAATGATCTGGGGAGGAGGTGTCTTGTACGGTTGGAGGGACTTGGGCAAAAACATGCCGACTTGCTTCTGATACTTCGGATACTCGGTATACTTGCCAGCTGTGATGAGCTCAGTGAGCCAGGTTGAGCCCTGAAAGAGGAAGATCAAGGCTGCAGAGCCAGCAAAGGTGTAGCTGTACATGCTCTTGGTTGCAAAGCAGCTCCACTGGTACAACACAAACCAAATCATTTGTTCTGCGGCAAAGTTGGGATGTCGGCTGTAGGCCCACAGACCAGAAGTGTTAAAGCCTCTGTCAAGGTCGGCTTGAGTATAATTGAATTTCTTGGGGACCTTGGCTTCAGTTTGATACTGATGCTTGGCTGCATGGTAATCTATAAAGTAATCAGTATAATTCGGCCCCAGGACATGCGTAGCACTCACCCCATTGCTGGCCATCGCTAACCCACTCGCTGTAAACCAGCCCAATCATGGCAAGGGCGAAGAAAACATCAGCGTAGGTCACATCTTGCTCAAACTTGGTAGAGCACAAGATGGCGTATGCAGGAACACATGAAAAACTGAAGAGCAGAACACTCTGGATGAAAGAGATGAATGTGACGTTGAAGAGGAACCAAACAAATCTAGGCACGTATTGCTGAAGAATTTCCCTGAATTATATCAGCTCAATGAAGGGATATGAGTGTATGATTAACCTACCATCGGTAATCTTCAGATCCTCGATTATAACCACCCTTACGCCAGTAATTATAGGTCAAACGGCACTATTACACAGCATTAGCAACCCCCCAGCAATTGAATGAGTGAGATGTAAGGGCACATACACTCCAAAGGGTTGTAGCAAGAGAAATTAGGTCAACTCGTGAAGAAGGAACACCGGCAAGACGCGCCCAGACCGAAAGATGGACGATATAAAAGTTGGGCAGAAGACTCCACATGCGATCAACCTGAGAGTAGTTCTTGTTAATCTCTGAGACAACGAGAAAGACGAATCCAAGTGCGAGAGAGCCTGCAAAGGCTGAGATGAGGGGATTCGTATCAACATATAACTGTCTTAGCCCGTCTGGGCTGGCGATGTTATCGAGAATCTGTCGAGGAAGAGCATAGAGCTGAGGAATGAATGGTTCGACTGTCTTTGCGTACTCGCCGCAGTCCTCAATGGACTTTACAAACGGAAGAGACATGTTTCTTGCTTGATCTTAGGAAAGAAATGGTTGATCTCAGATTTCGATGTGTTCAGTCTATGCAGGACAGGTGGTTTAATACCCACGTACAATGATGTACAGCTTCAATAGCGTCATAGATGTCAAATTGAAGTGGAAACAATGGAGCAGCTAGAACATGGAATGACACTTGCGCTGCCTGGCTCCCGTCTCTGTGGGACCGCTAATAAAGCTTTTAGTGGACAGCTCCCCCTGGAGTGATCGGATTCAGCCGCTGTGGCTAGTGGCAGTCTCAGTGTGGCCCGCCTGTAAAGCCACTGGAGCGGCTTAAACCAGGGGAACCTAATTTTCAACGTCGAGACTTGACCTTGGTTTTTCTTCACCGTGAATATCGTGAGTGGTCAACCAAGTATCAGGATTAATGTTGAGGCTACCACGTGTTTCCAAGAACAAGTTATCATGCCAACTGGGAAACAATTCCAATTAACGATTCGTTATTGAGAGACTATGGCAGAGAATCATTCTTGCTGCAAACGCATCCAGTTACTCTGTGTTTGTTCTGCGCATCGTGCCTGCTTCAGCGCAAAACTTCACCTGCGCTCAAACCTGAGGCAACTCTCCACTCGCTCCTTGTAATCACTCCGACGGGACACCTGAAGACGCGTTGCCTTAAGAGAAAAGCCCTTCTTAACAGCGAATCCTCCAAAATGAAAGTCCTCTGTGTGGCTGAGAAGCCATCTATATCCAAAGCTGTGGCTACACACCTTGCTGGAGGCCGTGTTGAAACAGTAAGAGCCTTTCCAACACCGCTCGGAGACGACGCACTAATCCGACCTTACAGCACAATACAAGGAACAAATACATCAAGAACTACTCATTCGACTTCGACTTTGGCCATCAACTGGGCAATTGCTCTGTTACCATGACTTGTGTCACTGGACACTTGACCAGTGTCGACTTTACGCCCGCTAACAAAAACTGGTATCAACCGCCTCCAGAGTCTTTGTTCACCGCTCCTATTGTCACAAGTGTCAGCGAGGTAATATTTACATCCCTTACCTGAAAATTGATGTTAACCCTTCAAAGGATAAGCAGACAATTGCCCAGAACTTGGAATCACAAGCGAGATATGCTCAGGCTCTGGTGATCTGGACAGATTGTGATCGGGAAGGTGAGCATATCGGTAATGAAATCGTCGAAGCTGCACGAAAAGGTAAACCGGGGATCCGGGTTTTACGGGCGAGGTTCAGCAATGTCGAGCGAGCGTACGTTCTCCCAACACTTCCCCCAGACAGAACAGTAACTGACTGACCACAACAGCCATGTTATCTCAGCAGCCAAGAATCTTGCAACCTTAGATGAGAGGCAAGTCAATGCTGTAGCTGCAAGAATCGAGCTGGATCTCCGCATTGGATATGCCTTTACCCGCTTCCTCACAAACAATCTACGACCTCTTGGAGGACCCATGGAAAAACTAACTCTAAGCTACGGTTTGTACTCTATCTTGATCATCTTCACTTCATGCTAACTATTTAGGGTCTTGCCAGTTCCCAACCCTCGGGTTCGTTGTGGATCGCTACTTTCGTGTCAAGAACTTCGTTCCAGAGCCGTTTTGGAGCATAAAGCTAATGCACACCCGGGACGGTAAAAAGGTCGATTTCTTCTGGCTGCGGAATAGACTTTTCGACCGAATGTCTACAGTCATTCTATATGAAAGATGCCTTGCAGCCAAAACGGCAACAGTGAAAAAAGTCCAGCAGAAACCTACTCGAAAATTCAAACCATTGCCTCTTACAACCGTGGAATTACAAAAGGCTGCGACGAGGTTGCTTCAGATGAGCGGACAACAAGCCATGACTATTGCCGAAGGCCTCTATAACAAGGGATTCATCAGTTACCCTCGAACAGAGACTGATCGCTTTGATCGAGGGATGAACCTCCGCGCACTTGTCGAGAAACAAACTAGCGATCAGAGATGGGGTTCATTTGCGCAAAACCTTGCAAATGGTGCTTTTAAACAACCAAGAGAGGGTCGAAACGACGATAAGGCACATCCCCCTATCCATCCAATTACATATGCCTCGCCATCTGTCCTGAGCCACGATGAGGCTCGTTTGTACGAGTACGTTGCTCGCCGATTCCTTGCTTGCTGCTCAGATGACGCCCACGGCATGGCAACTGATGTTGAGCTCGAATTTGGGGAGGAGCGCTTCAATGCCCACGGAGTCATTGTGCTAGAGAGGAACTATCTGGACGTTTTCATATACGAAAAATGGAACAACACTGTGGAACTTCCAAAGTTCACAGAAGGAGAGCGTTTTCAGCCAACGGAGGCTATGATGACAGAAGGGAAGACCACAGCTCCCGGTTATCTTACTGAGGCCGATTTGATCGCTCTCATGGATGCCAATGGGATCGGCACAGATGCTACCATGGCCGAGCATATCCAAAAGATTCAAGACAGAGAATATGCCGCTACGATTAGCCGATCAGGTCAGGCGTCGGCAGATGATGGAGAGTTGGACACAGGTACGCCCACAAGAGGTCGTGGACGTGGACGTGGACGTGGAGGCCGAGGCTCCAGAGGTGGACGCGGCGGTTCATCATCCTCAGGGGGTCGAGGCGGCTTGAAAGTCTTCGTCCCTACACAACTCGGAGTGGCTCTGATCTTAGGGTTCGATCGAATGAACTTCGAGACTAGTCTTGGTAAACCCTTCCTCCGCAAAGAGATGGAAATCAAGATGAAGGCTATATGTGAGGGTCGTACGAACAAGGAAATTGTCCTACGGGAAAGCCTCGCTCAATACAGGCAAGTGTTCGAACAGTCTCAACAGAGACTAGGAGTTCTACGAACGGTATGTCCCCAACTGCGACACAAACTCTTTCATCGCGACACTGACCTTGATCAACTACTAGGCATGCCGCGAATTTGTCTTTGCCTCGTGAGACTTCGGACCCTCGGCATTCAGGGCATAGAAACCCTTAGCCGATACCACATTCACAACTTGGGAACTCGGGCATTCTTTGAAGATATCTGGGGTTGAGTTACCAACCTTGGAAGTTGACGACATAGCGAGAGCTTACCTGCACCCCTCATTGTCTCATTTGTGGGTCGCCAGACTTGTGAAGTTGAGATGCGAACCCGACTTGGAGCTTATCAGCCGGTGGATCATGCACACGTACGATCTGAATGATGTGATTTGGGTATCGTCAACGATGGCCTCGAAACATGGCGGCGGCATATATATCAAACCACCCCTCAGTTGAGATGTGCTTGGCAGCGGGGTTGGCTCAGCTGCAGCTGTAACCATGTCCCAAAGAGTCACAATGGTGTAAGCATGGCAGTGACGAGTCTACTAAACTCGGTATCAGACAGGCGAGGCAGGGAGGCGTTGTGCGTCAACCACCTGGTTGGGAACGAATAGATGAGGTCTCTCAATGTGGAGGTCCTCGGAGCGGGATAGAACGGGATCGCCAACGGCACAAGAGCCAACGGCACAAGAGCCAACGGCACAAGAGCCACCGGCCCCCGCACGACGCCATATCGTAGCCTCGGGCTTCAAGAGCGCGGGGCAACGGGATTGAAGGATTGAGCCCGTCTCTCTTCCGTTGTTCCCTACTTCCCTATTGATGCGTGGGGAAGAGGCTTTTTCACGAGGTGCCCACGGCGCAGCATTGTCCAACGTGGGGTTTTATCAATGGATGACGGGCCACACAGGCGCCCAATGATGAATTTCCTTGGTTTGATGAAACAACAAGAGGGGATGCTTCGTAGCCCATCGGCCGGTCGGTGCCTCCACCATGCGAAGCAGTCTTGCTGTTGGACGACGATACCGGCATCTAGCAAAGGTGACGAAGTAGAGCCGGTTATACTGACGGCATCGCGAGTCCAATCATAGAGGAGGACCTTAGCAACGTGACAGTAACACATCAAGGATGACTTCCTTAGATGATGTGTTGGTACTCGAATTCCAGCATCTGACACAACAAATTAACTTATTTTGCAAATGAGAGAAAGTACGCGACTGCGTCTATGTACGAACTTGGACTCAGCCATCGACAACAATATGAAGACTCCGAGAATGGTAGTGATTACGTGGGATTGGCTGGGATATGGCTTCGAATTGCGATACCTTGGTACTTCGGTCAAGCCGGTGAACACGGTGGTGGTGTCCTATCTTTGGAACTGATTAGGGTTATTCACCTCAATAACGCCAATACCAGACGCCCGCGCGGTCACAGGTGGAAGGAATCTTGGTATGAAGCGATTGCACAAATGACCAAGCTAAAGAAAGGGCCGTATGAGCAATATTCAAAAACGGTACCACGGGAACAGACAAAGTGATCCCACGCCTTGGATACGGTTTTAGGAACACGCCCCCATCGCGATACACAACACGGGATGCCACAGCTGGAACACGGGTGGCTTTGGGTTCGCCGGGAGCGTGCCTCTCTGCAGGCTTCTAGCCCTACACACTTGTGAACAAAGGATGGATTCGAAAGCACGCAGCGCAGGTACGTGCTAAATTAGGCACACAATAATTTTCCAGAAATTCAAGTTTGATGCCCTGTCTCAATCCTCCTTTCCAAAGCACCAAGGGCTCACTAACAGCAACCGGACGAAATTAGGGCATGATGTTGGAAATTGGCCCATTGCTGGTGCTGGGTCATGACTTGAGGTTCCCAGTCAAGGAGGGACCCCTTATCCCTGTCGAAGAATACTAACAGGGCCCGTTGATTCCGGGTAAGGGGGTCAAAGAAACGCATACAGAGAGTGAGGTTGGACACAAAGACTTACATGCTTTTATGACAGGTTTACACTAAAAGGTGCCTGCATTATTCTTGCATGGGCCGGATGAATGCAGCAGATATTTTGTACGATCCGCATGGTTCCATGGGTGTCCCTGCGATGCATGTCATGACAACCACGTTTGGATGAGCAACAGAATGCCATAACGCCGATGACTTCACCCTTCGGTTGAGTCACCATGCCGATGAATCAATCACCAATTCAAATCAACTCGATCCAGCCAAATCGTGTCGCCGGCGATGGATAGATGGAATGTTGGCTTCAATAATCTGGTGGCTGAGGTTGAATCGCGAAGCCAGAATCACTAACATGAATAAACTCCAACAACCTTACCCCAATCTCTTGGGCTCGTGGCCTAAGGCGTTGGCCAAAAGGGAGCACTATGATGTCTCTAACACGCTAAAAGTGACACCTGCTCAGTAACAAAGTTGCGACTAATTAATGAATCCCATCCCCAGACTCTGCGAAACTGGGGGCGTTAGCTAACACAGCTTGACAAAGAGAGAAGCGAGCCCCATCATGCCGAGAGACCAGAGCCAGCCGTGGTCAACACGAGGTCCATCGCTGGGCCCTGCCCTGCTTCAAGTTGTCAAGGCAGAATGACGATCGATACTGGTGCCGCGTTAGTTAGACGCGCCGTCCCGGGAATTTGAGGCCAAATGCCCGACTCCCTCCGTGTCAAGTATCAAAGTCTCCAGTAGGCTTTCAACATGTCGCACATGATGATATATCAAGGTGGTGTGAATTATACCAATACCCTCCGTGCACCGTAAAGCCCCGGCATCCGGAACTGCAGCAGAGCAGGGCGCCGGAGTCGGGCCCGGACCCTGAGCCTGACTGTGTCTTGGTTGCTTTTCTTTAATGATCAGAATTCATCTTTGTCATCCGGAAGTTGAGCCGATATTTGTTATACCAAATGATCCTGACAAAACCCGCGAAAGGGGATCAATAGCGAGAAGCGCGTGCCATGTCGTGGGCTCTGCGCTGAACCAAGCTGGAGCTCGCTAGGGCATGAAACGGGCAATTTATTTCATTTGGCTGGTCCGGATCGCTTCCCCGTTTGCGCTGTGGCCCGGATCCTCTCGTTTCCCTAGACTACCAGCTGCTTGGGAATTAGGAGCAAATGAATAACACAAAAAAACAATTTCGAATGGACAAGCAAAAACAAAGGAGAGAGCCACTTTGGACAGGGCAGGGCAGGGCATGGAAGAAAGGAAGCGCAATAGAATTACAGAGAAAGGGGAAACCTTGTTGGGTTCCCAGTTCCAGGCTGTCTAAGGTAGAGGTAGCCATGGCTTTGGGTTGCATGTCTCAAAGAAACCAACTTGCAAGTGCCAGTTGCTCAGCATTCCCCCATCACAACCTTATCAGCCAGCCATCGATAGCGATAGCTGGGTGCACTAAACATACCCCCTAATCATCTCCAATGAAACATGGGGGTAGACGAGAGACTTTTCCTGTTTTGGGTTGTGGTCAGTGTAATCAAGGTCTGCGATCGCGCTGTGATTTGTCGTTGTTGACGGTGTGGATGTAGTATGTACGTGGCCAAGGCTATAAACATCAAATTAGCACCACCCACCAAACACCGCCCGCCCGCCTACAAACAGGTGGTTGTGTGAGAATCGCCTTCCATCAGGCAGAGGGTATAGAGAGAAGTAGGCAGGGCAGGGCACATGGACCTTGCGATAGGTGATAGGTAGTACAAGTGCAAGTGTACTGTAGATACGTACCCTGGACTCACGGGCACACCTCAGACTCACACTCACCCATCCCATAATATACATATCTCGACCTCGCCCTCCCCTTCCCCTAGGTTCTCTTTTTCCTCAACAACAACAAACACCAATAAAGGAAATCTACGATTCGAATAAGAGTCCCTTGTCACAGTCCAGATCATCGCGCCAGCTCTGCCATATTCTTGCCAACAACTAGTCTTGCCTGTTCTCCTTACATCCGGCTTCTGAATAGGTACGTACCCCCGGTCTGACGTGCCCCGTCCTCGGTGACTCGACCACGAGCGAGGACCCGTTTACCATGACCGCAATTCTTTACCGCTCCCATCGTGCACACCGATGCAGAGCTCGCGTCGCAAAACTTTCCTCTAAATCAAGACCACGCCCGCTGACCGTAGTTTCTCAAAATCAGACTTGTTCTTTCGGAAGCGCATACCTACAAGACCGAAACTCGGTAATCATGGCTACCATGGCAGCGGCTGCTCGTGATATCTCCCAGGCCTCCTTGAGCCGAGACAACTTAACTGCTGTAGCGGCTCGGAGTGTCCCTGCGACTGTGACACGATCTCAACAACCACTCCCTACTCCCCCCAACTCCATCTCTCCCAACCTGCCGCCTCACGGCCTCAAGGCGCAGCTCCAGAAGGCCAAGCTTGAGCCTATTGACTCAGACCTGGACCTTCACGAGCCCTCGGATCGACGACGATCGATCTCGCCTACCCTCGAGGCCTCAGGTGCTATCACCGGTTCTCTCCTCGCCAAATACCACTTGCCAGAGATCCTGCTCAACCATGGTCCCTTGGCTATCAGACACATCACGGGCTACCTGACCACTTCGGTCCCCGGATTCTCTGGAATTCCCCCAACAAAGGCGCGCAGACTGGTCGTGGGAGCTTTGGAGGGTCGAGGAGGAGAAGGCGGTGGATTGGATGGAGAGGTGGAATTTGAAAAGGTGGGATGGGGCCGATGGGATGCTCGTAAGCGAGGAGAGCCATCGCGACACCGACAGGGAACTCCTCCTTCATCCTATGGTGCGGGCATCCCCATCAGCAAGAACGGCGGTAGGGGTCAGGACCGACCCAGACTCAGCACTGCGTCGAGCAACGGAGATTCGGCTCACTACTCTCATGATGACCACGATATTTCCATGATGGAGCATGAAGCCGATAAGATGTCCATGGATGGATCCGGATCTGCTTCGTGCTCCGAGGCTCCGGATGATGATGTCGTTATGAATGACGACCCTGAGGATGCGACGGACGACGAGGATTGGGCTACTATGGGAGCTGCTGCTCTTCGAGCCGAGTCTTATCCCAACCAGGCGGCGGCTCAGGTGGATCACGGGTTCCGATCCTCTTCCGCATATACACCAGGTGGACTTCGTTCGTTCTCTGCCAGCTCCGGCATGGCGCGTACTCCTCAACCACTCAATATCGACTTCTCGGCTTTGGCGGGTCCCTCTGACGCACAGGAGCGCGAGGCCGTCGAGGCCCTTCTGCAGCTCGGTTCTGTATAATACCTCTCTGCATGCGCGGCGTTTTTTTTTTGGGCTTTCAGGGTTTTCTGAAAGCATTTGTTTTGGGGCTGGTTGGCTGAAGGAGAGGCTGTGTCGGCCCACTTCCATGATCGAGGCGGCGACCTCTGGATCATCATTATTCTCACGATGACACGGCTCTCTTCACGTTTTTCTTCGGGCAATACTCTTCTTAATATGGGCTCGGTTTTTGGCGTCTTGGTACTCGGCGGCATCCTGTCTACAAGACAGATGGATCATCGTCGGCTGTTGAAGGTCAGCACACGGGTAACATTCCAAGGACTGGGTGTCTGCCGAAACTTTTCGGTGCCCAGAACAGGAATTTCTAATACCCGGGTCTTATTTCTTTTTATTGAGGGACACAAGATGCCGAGGCGTTGCTTCCATCACTTGATCTTCCTGTCGCTCCATGAGGGCTGTTCGATTCTAGCCCCAAGGCGCATACTTATGCCGGGAGCTTTGGTTCCTGAGCGACACGACAACACCCTTGATGGGTAGGGCTGGTCTCCGATGTTGAGTCGTCTCCTTGGGGTATTTGCTTTACAATACCCGGTCACCCAAGTTGGCTTTGCATCATAACGAGATCCCACCACTTCAACACCGTGTGGGGGATTATGACGACGATTATTTTATACCATTTGTGGGCAGTTGCAACCAGTTTTTTGGGCCTCGTTTCGCAACCTTCTCGACTCTTTGTTTAATCAACTTTTTATGGGCATTTGAGGCGGGCGGGGTACGCATCATCAACAACAGATAGAGGAGGAAAAGGACAAAAGGGACATCTTGGATGAACCCTTAAACGCCAGATGGAGGATATGATATCATGGCTGGAACCAGATGGGCTCGAACGCTTCATGCTCGCCCTCGCGTCTTTTGTTTGCCGAGGGCACGAAGACTGAAAGAAAAAAGGAGTAAAATCATATTGGAGTGAGGGATTAGATAGCTTCCTGGTCGTCAGTATCTAAAGCCTCTTGAGCTTACCAATGGAAGTTCTGATCTTTCCTTGCCACATGGAGTGTCGATAATATTAAACGTGTGAATGTTAATGTTGGCGTTGTGAGACTGAGGGGGTTGGTCGGTACCAACTGGGGGATATGGCGTAGGTCTCGGAATCGTTGGGAAACAAAATTGTTGGTGTTGATGTTGAGGACCGGAAGTAAACGAAGCATGTGATGATAATACCGGGGGGTTAAAAGCTCATAGATAAGGAGCTCGTATTCAGCCAGTGTGTTTGTCAATTATGTTTCAGTTTGGAAAAATTCAAGTAAACTATATTGAAAGTTTTGCGGCGGAGAGAAGTGAAGTCATTCGATCGATGGAGATGGAGATGGAGACAATCATTGGTCACGTGAGTGGTCATGTTTTCTGATGACCTCAGAATACTTGTGTGTTTGCGCAGAGATGATCATTGGCCTTTTAGTAGTTGTACCATGATGGTCCGGTCGCTCTTTGGGAACTGGAATGATAATGAATCACATAGACATAATCGAAGAATATGAGAGAATCAGAGTATTGATAGTATAGAAAATATAAACCGTGGTTCAATATGGTCGGTCTGTATGAGTTTGATTTGATCCTTCTGCTCAATATTCCTTGTGGACTACGACTGAGGTAACTTAGTATGAATACGAGCAACCGCAACAATACTTAAAAGCACAAATGGACCGCAATAATGTATTTCAGAGAGTCACTAGCAATTGGCATTGGAAAGGAAAACTCGCTAGCAATATGCAATCGCTGTCTTGGATGAGACGGTAACTGACAAACTGTTGACGAAATCGCTTACCCTGGAGACATTCATTTTCAACATGGAAATAATGAATGGACTCGAGACCACTTGCTCTCGTCGTTACCTATGCACGATACAGAACGAGTCCCAATAAATCTATGACTTTTGCGAGCCATTTTGATTTACATGTTTAAGTTAAGTTAAGTTATTGTCAGCCTCATGCGATCAGCGGCAATACCTACCAGTCGGACTGTTTTTCCTCGATCGCCCAAAGACGCAATCATGCCAAGGTAACAAGTACACGTTCCGTTCTTACTCTATCTTACCTTTGGCATCTTGGCTCTGACACGCGATAAGATAATAGCCAAAGCCTGATGATCTTGGCTACAAAGCTTGGGGAGGCTTAATGTCCACAAGACTCGGGGCGAAGAGAACAACAAGAAGCGCCGGGCCAAACTCTTGGTCTCTTGGCTTGCACTGCCACGTTTGTCGTCATCCCCAAGACCTTGGCGTGGAAAGGGGTGGGATGCTTGGACAGAGAGGAGTTCTGGGCAATTTCTTGGCCTTCTCTTGGCTTTGCTTGGCCTGGGGTAATAACTCGGGGAGTAGGACAAGATTCCTGTGGAGGGTACGGATCCAGACGTAGAGTAGAAGAAGAATATCAATGAGGGGCTTTCGTTGGATGGAAGAGGATCTGATTTTGTGATACATTCTTGATATTGTGGTGGAGGGATCTGTAACAGCGTTTAGAGCATTGCCAACATTGACTTGAGTGGATGACGATACAAGAAGGGTAAAACCTGTAAGTATTTGAGGCTGCATCATATTTTTCTGGGCATTCTACGGTAGAAGTCGCATATGTATCTTCATCTCCGATCCCCCATTGCGGCAACGATGGTTTTAGATTCTCGGCGTTCTTAATTGCTCGGCGCGCTTAAGGGAACAGGTTATTTGAACCGCAAACAGCAAGGATGCTTCTAATTGTTATTAATTATACTGTACTGCTATACTGTCTATCATGTTCCTATACGGATACTGTGCTGCAACTGGACAGAATAAGATATCTCGGATGTTTCAAAAACGTGATATCTTTGTCAAGGACGCATGTTAATATGGAGTATTAATATCGGAGAGCATTGACTTTGCGACCTGACCCGCATAGGTCATATGCTCAGGAAAATAACGTGGTTGACAAGTTATTACGTATAACAAACTTGAGTTAACTATGCAGTACATACGGATACAGTCTTTCAACACTGTAGCCTTGCATGCAAAGAACATTCCCTCCTTATTCTAACCGAAGTAAAAAGTATCAAAGTTTAGTGTGATCGACTTGACCCGACCCTAGACAGGCAGGCAGCAAAGCGGCAGCGGAAAAGAAGCATAACTATTTTGACAAGGGGAAAACGTGGGCTTGGCTCTCAAGTGCTTGGCTCCTTGGCAGACCTATGTAAGAAAAAACCAAGACGTCGCCAAGGGAAACTCTTGGCAGCCCGGGGCCAAGCCTTGATTAAGATTGCGTCAGACAGTCTTGGCGAAAAGTCTGGGCGAAGAAATCAAGGGCAAACACACGCTGAGAATGTACGGATACAGAAGAAAGAGCCTGGAGGAGATGGGCGGAAAGCTTGAGTCGTGTGGGTGCCCGGCTTGGCTGATGACATGAGATCACTGGCGAAGAGACGGGTTTCCCGAGGCAAGTCAGTTACTTACAGTACTGTACCTAGTAGTCAATGAATGAATGGTATGTATAAGCATTTCTGTTCTTGTTATGAGTATGAGACCTTTGAGTTTATTATTGTTATTGTCTTTATGGCGTGCTTTTGTGTTAGCTATCGGAAGAGGTCAATTCCACCCACTCCCACTATCCGAAAACCTGGGAATAACAAAAACCTGACCTATTCCGGCAGAGTTTGTCGACTTAACTGTGAGTCAACGTTAAACGGGTTATAACAGTTCCCCGATAGACCCGGAACTCTCCAGTAGTCATCTTATCACTGCCGAATTACGGCTCAATCAATCAGCCTCTTTTCCCCTGCTTCAAACTGCACGCAGCGCAATTTAGCATAGTTACCACCAACATTACATACAGTACATACATTCTCGTACAGCAGCCGCCTCCTGTCGCTTCGGATTTGGCGCCCCCCCGAAACTCCCTGAGGTGAGGTAAATCGGTGTCAGGTCAGGGTCTAAATCCCAATGGCTCAGGTGACGGAACGACAAAACACTTGACGCAGTAGGTGGCCAGCTTGTGTGAGGCCCAATACGGCCAAGACCAATAGCAGCGACGCGATGAGGGGCAGTGCCCAGAGTGCCAAGGCTTGGCGGTCTTGGCACCGTTCCCTCCGCCTTTGAACTTGGCGTAGTTCTGGGCGAGAGTACTTGTCATCTAGTGCAGTTCAGTATGCAACATCAGGTACTGCTCTCCTGCCAGTACTTGATCATTTTCGCCAAGACTGCCAAGACTTTCCGCTCGTTCTCACCCTCTTGCCCAGAGTTTTGCGTGAATGTAAAGGGAGCGCATTCCCCCCGTCACTCATTTATCAAAGGTAACTTCTCTTTTGAACATCTCATTCATATAATCATCTGCCTCTATTAATCAATCTTGTTCTTGTTTCTTTTCGACAAGTTTTGATTGATCTTGCACTGAGAGACTTACCCTTGTTGTACTAAACAAGACCCTCTCTCACTACCGACCTTACTCTGACTAGTCTCAGTCTCAGCCATTTTGCCCGGGCTTGATTAGATATTCCCGTCATGTCTCCTCCTGTTCCCGAGCAGAAGCCTCAGCCTCAACAACAGCAACAGCAACAGCAACAGCAACAGCAGCAGCAGGGTTCATCATCAGGAGATTCATCTTCTGGCAGTGCTAGCAATGACTCAAAGTCTGTGACGCCTGCTCCCAGCGCCACATCCAATACTTCTCACAGCAGCAATGCTCCTTCAACATCAAGCGACGACAACCTTATCTGCCGATGGAATGCTTGTAACCAGAAGTTCCCTGCTCCAGAGGCTCTCTACGTAAGAACATGAAATGAACCAAAAAAAAAAGGGAAAAAAAACTAACCTCTTACAGGAGCACATCTGTGAGCGCCATGTTGGTCGCAAGAGCACAAACAACCTCAACTTGACTTGCCAGTGGAACTCTTGCCGAACTACCACGGTCAAGCGAGACCACATCACCTCGCACATCCGTGTTCATGTTCCTCTCAAGCCTCACAAGTGTGAGTTCTGCGGCAAGTCTTTCAAGCGTCCCCAGGACTTGAAGAAGCACGTCAAGGTAAGAATAATATACAATCCGTCTTAAAAGCATACTAAACTCACACGAACCAGACTCACGCCGATGACTCCGTGCTTGTTCGCCCATCCCAGGATCCCCAAGGTGGACTCAACTACAGGCCACAGCCTCCCAAGGGTATGTCTCAGCTGGATTCCAGTCCACGGCTGTGGTCCTCCGGTTTTCCTTCTCTTGGGGCTAATTCGCCTCCAGGCCCTTCTAGCTATTATGATCACACTGGCCAGATGCGAACTAACGCAGCTGCCTTTGCTCATCAGGCCGGCCATCCTAGTGGCGGTTACTATGCTCCTCAGCCCTCTACCAACTATGGCCTCTACTTCAACCAGCCTCCTATCAACAACGCCCGTACCGAGCACCTTGGATACAGCGCCGCTCCCGCCGGATATGACCGAAAGCGCACCTACGACATGGTTGACGACTTCTTTGGCAATGCCAAGCGCCGTCAGATCGATCCTTCATCCTATGCCCAGATTGGCCGTTCCTTGATGCCCCTTCACGGCAACCTCTCCGTTCCCAACGGTCCCATGGCTACTGAGCATTACATGCCTCAGCATGCCCCCGCTCCTATTCATGCTGGTCCTACTCCTAGCGCGAACCCCTTGGCTCAGCAATATTACCTGCCCATGCCCAGCGCGCGAACCCAGAAGGATCTCGTTCACATCGACAACATCCTCGGCCAGATGCAAGACACCATCTACGAGAATGCCAACCATGCTACTGCCGGTGTTCACATTCACCACCCCGAGGGCGGTTTCAACGGTTACCGTAACACTCCTTCGCCTCCTTCCTCTCACAGGTCGCCTGCTGGTATGCATGTCGCCACTGATGGCTACCAGCCTGTGTCTGCGGCTAGCATGGCCTCGCCTCTGACAGCTATCTCATCTACCGGCACTCCTGCTGTTACACCACCCTCAAGCTCCATGTCCTACACTTCTGGCCACTCACCAAGCCCATCATCCTCTGCCATGTCTCCTCAGTCCCGCCACGGCTCAACTGCCTCAGTCATGTACCCCACTCTCCCTACAAGCCTTCCCGCTGTCAGCCAGGGCTTCGGCCACTCTGCCACAACCACTCTTGGCCCCAGCTTTGACGGCAGTGAGCGTCGCCGCTACTCTGGTGGTATGCTCCAGCGGGCTCGTGCTGGTCCTCTTCCTCTGCCTCATGAGGACAACAGTGGTGCCTCCACTCCCAAGGCCAGCGAGTCTGCTCTTTCTGTTGGCTCCCCTTCTTCAGAGTCTGATGTCAGTGATGCCACCCGTGAGCGCGAGGAGCAGTATGACCGCTGGCTCGAGAATATGCGAGTCATCGAGACTCTCCGTGAGTACGTCCGTGGACGCCTGGAGCGCAAGGAGTTCGTGGAGGAGAACGGATCTCCACGACCAAGCCACGCTGACGCTATGGACGTTGACCCCAAGAGCCCTCAGGCTGCTCCTCGGGAACTGAACACTCCCCGTGAGGGATCCTCTCTTTATCCCATCCTTCGCATGCCTGGCTCTTAGGTCAGTCTTTGAGTCAGCTGCTGGTTTGGCTGTACGTGTACTATTATCGTCTATCCTTTTCTGTTGCGTCAAGACAATGCAATATATCATGTTCACGCGGTTTAAATGTTGGTATGAAGTTTGGACCATCGGTCTAATTGTTTAGTGGGTGGAATATAAGGACGGATGCAATTCAATGCACAATGGTGTGAAAGTCCGGTTTTCTTTTTTTTGTTTCTTCTTTTGTCAGCTACTGCTAGACACACACACTCTTGTGGTCTATCTAGGATGGATTATGAATAACATAGGGGAAAGGTGGCTCGGTTTTGAGATGGGATAGCTGGGATTCGAGTTAATCGTACTATGAACAAAACACAATATCAAAAAGGGCTGAACAATATTGCAAGACCATTTTGACTCTCTGATGCATCATGGTTGATGTCACTGTCTAATTGTATACGAGACCCGTTACTCAATACGAAGCATCGTCTCCGTATCATGTTGATCTCCGAAGTTGAAGACCCGACTTGGCCAGAGAGGCTACACAGACATAGCACGCAGTGTACCTATAGATAAGACCACATGCACTCCACGATTAAGTAGAAAAGACGGTTGGACAAGTATTCTCCGAGATGCGTCGCTTCCATTCCAGCGACAAGTCGATCCCTGCAGCTAGTCCTGTGCTAACCCGAGGCTGAAGCAGCGATCTCTTAGATTCCTTGTCGCAGGATATAGCCAAGGAGGGCCATACGGTGTCGATCACTATGAGGCTGTGAGAGGACAATCGGCATATTGAACAGTTTACGATAAATGGGTTTGCATATGATGTTAGTTGTTTCATTGATATAAAACGGGTTATGGCAAAAGCAAGGCATGATGTTTTTTGTACCATGTGGGACGAGTTGGAACAGCGCTGGTCTGGCATTTAGCATGTTAGTTATTTAGCATATAACTATTAGCATGTAGGGCATTTAGCATGCAAAGTATGTAGGTAGTATCGGTAGGTGGAAGGCATTTAGCATATGTCAAGGTATTTAGCATATACGCTATTCAATCAGCATTTGAGTCTATACAACACACTTTAGTGAGTATAACAGTTGTTGAAAGCTAATTTGACATAGCCATCAACCAAACACAGCCTAAATCGACCTGTTCTGCCGCTTTGACATGAGCCCCGGCCATGATATCTGAAACAACCTGGGAAATGAATGACGGCAGTTAAATGCACAGAGCAAAATACACTAAGAAAAGAATACCTAGGCCATACATAAACTCTGAACGCGCCCGAGAGTCTCCAATAGATTGATAACATGACCGAGTAAAGTCTTGGTCGACGTAACTAGTTCTTACTCTTTTTGATGATCAGAGGATAATGAGGATTTAGTGTTTGGCTATTTACTCCTCTTTTAATCTGCCAAGATGGTTATTTGGTAGGGGAGGGATTCGGGAGGATGAGAGGCGTATATTGTGATTGTCAGACGTACAGTAGTAACCCAACCTCAGAGACTTAGTTGTAGAAGAAGGAAGAAGAATGGCATCCTTAATTGATCTTCGGCCAGGGAAAGGACGGGACCGTTTCATCAGCCGGTGACGCTTACCCATTTTTTGTTTGTTCTCATCTTGAGGTGAAGTTTATTTAAGGAACCTGGTTCCTCGTGTAACTCAATGTTTTATGCCTCGTGTCCTCCTTTATTTGTTTATCTCTTAAGTACCCTACTCCGTATCACCTGTCCTGTCAAAGTGATTCACGAACAAGCACTGTTGTTGTTCACTTACACCTCACAACCTACCTATATCCTCTCTCACCTACTCCTCCTCCACTATCCAAAATCTACCAACATTTCCCATCAAAACACCAATAACAACTATCCATCCATCATGCGCTTCTTCGCCGTCGCCGCTCTCCTCTTCAGCTGCGTCGCCCTCGCAGCGCCTGCCCACGACAAGACCGACGACACATGCTGCTGCTGCGACATCTCCCAACCCGCCATAGTCTGTAACAAAGACGTCAAGCCTACAGACTGCATCTGCGCTGCCGTCATGTGTCCCAAGGACGCCCCAACCGTCTGGCCCGCTTCCACTACCTCTACACCTGCTCCTACGGCGGCTGCTGCTAAGCGCGAGGAAAAGACTCCTGCTCCTGCTGGGCCACCGTGCTGTTGCTGCGATGTGTCTAAGGAGTCTATCGTCTGTACTGTGCGTGCTGAGGGAGAGGATAATTCGTGTGTTTGTCCGGCTGTCATGTGCCCGGTGAATGCGCCAACCTTGACTGTTTATTCGAGTCCCAAGCAGACGGGCAACTAGGGAGTGAACTCGTCAGTTTCACTTGGAGCTCAACGGGTGGTTCAACTCTTCACTTCTTGATGTATATTCTCTAGGGTTTCGGTTTCGATTTCAATTTGTATAGCAAAGCATGGTTTTTGGAGAGGACCAGAATGAATGCAGTATGGATATCCTCAGTCAGGTCCTATACAAGATAAACTGAACAATAGCATACTCCTTCTTTCTCTCCTGTCAGCAGAGTTCTTGGCTCACGATGGTGTCCGAGCGTGTCGCAGCTATCTATAGTAGTTGCAAAGACTCAAACCGAAACCAAGAGAAGAGCAACAACTGACTTTAGCCCAACTGCTTCTACGAGAGAGAGTTCAACTTACAGAATATCCTATATTTTTAGTCCAACGTCTTCAGGTTTAGGAGCCGTTCAACGTCAACGCCAAGGAATGGTGTAAGCCACTGCTTACAGACAGCCAATCAAGTGGTCTGTACACTAAAACACTCGATAGAAGAGGCAATCATAGGAATGCAGATATGTTAGATTGCGATCCGGTTAAATGCCACACCAGCCTCCCTGAGATCAGCCTCTCAGCCATTACATTAAACATCAAAAGGTCGTGGTCATTGCATTGGATGCCGAAGGTGGTAGGGTAAGAAATTATACACTATCGACTACAGTACAGATAGATATAGATGGTTGCTACTCCAAAGTGCTCCATGTGTCGTATCCCAAGGCTCAACCCCATGGAAGATAATAATTGTTTTACTTGATGTAAAAGTGTTTTGCTTCGGCCCATGTTACCCATCAGCTGCCAGAGTGATCCAAGGTCTCTGTCTCTCCTTGGGGTGCATCACTGCCACCCCTTTCCACTTCTTTTTAAAACATTTCATTAATCCTTCCTTCTTTTCCTAAGACCTTGGACCATGGCAGCTTGTTTTTGACTGTGCAACTAAGTCGTTTAGCGGGAAAAGGAATGGGATATATGCAAAAGTGTGATGGGTGAGGGGCGACCGCCGATGGGTAGCAATGCGAAAATTAGACCGCAGCGTAAACGGGTATATAGTAACGGGTCATGAAAGTGCCGTTGACTCTCCGGTTGCAATCAATGGCAAGGTCGAGCCATAAAAGGCGGGTTAGTTCGCTAATTTTTGGTGGGAAGAAAAGTCCCAGATGAAGAATCGTATGCAAAGATTTGTCGTGACAAGGTCGCCCAGACGGCTCCAAGATGCATCGCCGGCGACGAAGGAAAGAAAAGAAAGGCGTCAAAAGGGAGGCATCTCTTTATTGAAATTGAGTACGGTCCTTCTCCTTGAGGCCACCAATCTGGTCCATGTCGATCGAGTGGAACTGACCCTTGGCCTCCTTCTCGTAGGCGGGGAGTTGCTCTTCATTCATGGGCTCCAGACCGACGGCCGAGTTATCACCAACGCGGACAACAAGCACGCGGCCGCTCTGCTGTCGGCCTTGCTCGTCGTGCTCATCAGGGAAGGTGATGTGAATCTCGGGGACGTTATCGGGAGAGTAAGGAGGAGAGTTGGGGTTGGCAAGCATGGGGCGGCCATCCTGGTTGATGACGAAGACGCTGGAGCGGCCGTTATGTGTTGTCTCGATGGTGAGGCCGCGGTGGTTAGTGAATCGCTTGCTGTCGCTGTCGTAGTAAGAAGGCAGACCGTCCTCCTCAGACTGGATGGTCTGTTGCTTCTGGCGACGAGCGCGGCGGAAGAGGAAGAGGATGGCAACCAGAATAAGGCCGAGGAAGACGAGACCGAGAAGGCCCAGCATCAGGTTGATCATGTTGTCGTTTGAGCCGTCAGAATCGGCGGGCATGTCAGATCGGGTAACGAGGTTGACAAGAGGAGGCATCGCGAATAGAGTTCAAGTTGAATGTTTACGTGGGTACAGCAACAGATTTTGAGTTCGTGGTAACAATGGGTGCTCCGTGTACAAGAGAACGAATGTAGAGGCTGAAACGTCTGTTCATCACAATGTTAGCAAGCCATCTATCTCATGGTCGAAATGTCATTCGGCGAAAGCGATCGGGTCATGCTGTGGCGGTTGTCAAGTCCATCTGCAACGCAGCCTCCAATAATTACAGCCAACCGCCATTCCGCATCATGGCCGGAAGAGCCCATCGAGACTCGACAATCGACTTGTGTTAGAGGATTGGCCAATTCGAAGCCATCCCACCAATTCAATGCATGCCATGACGTGTTGCAGAATGACGACCCAAACAGACGACTCGATAAATAAAAGGTGGCAGGTGGAGGGTCAGATGGGACAGAAGAACGTACGCCAGGGAGAGGA
The DNA here is from genome assembly GCA_013184445.1 of Fusarium sp. NRRL 53497. Taxonomy (NCBI): domain Eukaryota; kingdom Fungi; phylum Ascomycota; class Sordariomycetes; order Hypocreales; family Nectriaceae; genus Fusarium; species Fusarium sp. NRRL 53497. The sequence goes on from JABCJZ010000188.1 coordinate 51,615, forward strand.
TATCGCCAATAGTTCGAGTGAGAATGCCTGGCGAGTACCGAAAACCAAGGTGGTTGGTGATGAGCCTAAGATAGTGGGTAGAACGAAGGGATAGAGGGGGTTGGAAAGACCGGACGGAAATCAGCTGAAAGAGTGAAGCTGAATATCCAAAAAGCGATAAGATGTACTAGGAGCGAGAAAAAAAACGATGCCGTTGAAGATATTCACAAACTTGGCCCGCGAGGATTGGGGTTGGAGAAGAAGAGGGAAGATCAGAGGGAAGGCCGAGTTTTTGGCTGGGAGCCTGTCCTGAGGTGAACCAGATCCTGGTCGGTCATCAATTTGGAAAGACAGGGGACCTGGCCCCGGAAATGAGACTTGGGTCCAGGTGCAGTGCCATGGCAGGGGCCGCTAGGCGCTCCAGAGACGCTGGACAGCCACTAGGACCACTGTTTCCTGGGTGGTCTCAGGGGCACAGTCGCTGCAATTGGCCGCTAAAGCAGCTCTGTTGGTGTGCTGGGGCATCTCACCGCAGGTCGGTTGATTTGGCCATCCAATAGGAATTCTGTTGCAGCCCCGCTCCCAGCATTTAATGTCGGCTTCTTGAACAGGAGATGCAACCTGTTGGCTCTAAATTCTTCCTCTTGTTCCTTGCTGTTGCTGGCCAGGACGAGCGGGCCCTTGAAGAGTTCAACTTGGCTTTTCTAGACACTGGATACTCGCTGGGATTCGCTGTCCCTCGACACCCACCTGTTCCCTGTAAGCGCGCGATTTATTGGTCGAGGCCATTGACGCTTCCCCTGCCAAGCCACGGCGAACACCTGGATGTGCTTTTCCATCGACCAAGAGAGACGACACAAAGAGCTGGCTCTGTTTACTGCTACCTTATCGATAGAGAGGAACAAGGAGTCGATGCCTCTGCTGCTACTGGATTGGACTGACTTCTTTGTGCTCATCTAAACGATGCTGAAAAGGGCCTAGAATTCACGCAAGTGTGGCAAGTCTTGGATCCATCCTTCTGGACGCCAATGCAAGGTACGAACGGTTATCACACACAAAGGGACAAGCCTAAGCCTCCAAGGATGGACTAACCCAGTGCCACGACCGTTTGCATGATGGAGCGAGACGCCTCAACCGAATGCGCGTGATGACTCTGTTCGGACGTCACATAACCAGAGCCATAGCCACTCTTCTTTGAATACGGGCACAAGCAGACAGCACAGCACACGCGTTCGACGATGTGATGCTGCTATTTACAGCAAGACGATCGCAAAAGGTAATCGGCCGAGCTCTGCATTGCAAGCAACATCCATGTTCGGAGAAACGGCCTGGCAAGCGCACGCAATCGATTGTTCCTTGCATCTCGTTTCTTCTGGCCGCTCGTCCCTTTCATTTTTTACGGTGGCACCAGTATCTGTGCTTCTTCCAGCGATACCTGATTTAATCAGGAGACATATAGGTCTCCTTTCTCATTCTCATTCTCGTGCATTTGTCAATTACCCTGCAGAGCTTTGCTGGGTCTTTGAGTTGTTTACCTCCTTTCAATGAGTCGCGGACAAAAACATATCCTGGCTGTTAATGCCACTCAATGCTTTCAACACACCACATTCAAATATTCGTTTACGCAGGGCAAACTGACACAGAAATGGTTGCGTGACATTCCGAATGCACGTAGATATCTGCCTCGTTTATATACAGTCTCACGACGGAGCACTTGACAAACACAAACACAAGGACAAGTGTACGTACGCGCAATCAATCGCTCATATAGCCTCACTTGTCTAGTCCATTAGCTTGTTCACTATAGTCGTCTAAGATTATATTTCCCATATTATGGCCGGGTGACTCCTTGATCGGCTTTGCGTTTCTGTTTCGCCCGAGTTCCGCAGACAATATTTGTTTATCTCGCTAGATTAGTCACCTTACAAATGTCATCTCTTCATCACACGACACTAATACTCCAGGATGCCATGAACAATACGCTACGTACTAAAAAGGCAAACCCCAGGATCAAGAACCATTCAACCCAAGTGACAAACCCTACTCCATGCTCTTCATAGCATTGTCTTTTTCTTGTCTGCCGATATAGAACGGATGTTGAACTGGTAAGTTAAGAAGCTCACTGCTTCACCACGGTGATGGGAAATTTGGATCTCAGACTACTTTAGATAATGACGCTTTGACGTATTGAGACCGCAACTTTCTATGAAGTCTCTTGAAGTTTGTAAGCTGTTATTCGATTTCATGCGAAAGGGATCGTTGCTGGGTAGGAGGTGAACACGGTCCAAGTCGGTTATATCGGTGTCATGGAATGCAATATCGAGGCCCTCCAGCACAGACTGAAACATGTCTGCACCACAACAAACAGAGCGGCCGGCCACGACTGAGGGCAGCAGGGCAGCTAACACGCAGAATACTATAAAGCCAACACTTCTTCAATAGATTTAGCGTACGGAGTACTATCCGTATATTTTGCTATACTATGAGCTGGCAAAGACACGTGGGTAAATGAGCTAGCTGGGTGAATCATCACAGGGTTTTCGGATCTCATTGAATTCCATAGGATATAAATATACATCTTTCTAAAGTAGTAACATTTTAGTCCAACTTTGGATCAGAATTCTCATCATTTAGCTGCTTATTTCTCAAGTTCACCAAATCGGTATAATACACCTGGAAGTACACATTCTGGAAACTTACGGAGTTCTATGGGATACGTATATCTGGAGGGGTTCATGGGGGTCTTTGAAGATTCAGTACCCATATGAGCATACGTATGCGGTGCCTTCATGAACTGTCACTGTGGAGATACTGGTTGATTCCAGTCGGAGGGCTGCCCTGGGATACCGAAATTCTTGACCCTCGTCCAAGTGATTCGGGTCTCTCCCTTGCGTGTGGGGTCATAGGCAATGGGCCTCAGCCCGAGGCTTTGTTCTATCAGTCTATATCGATGATGAACCTGGAGCTGTGCTCGCTCTTTCTATTATCCGGCGTGTGCAGTTTGAAGGTTTGATGGTAGTTACCCTGATGACCCCGAGCTGGAGAATCTCGGGATGACAACCCCACGTTTGAAGTTAACTACCATGTCACCTGGTGACAGACAGCTTTCCCCAGATGATGTGCTTAATTAGACCCTAATGATATTTGACATCTCGGAAAGTTTTCCCTCTGATTGTTGAGACAGTGAAAAATGAGGCATTGCTTGTTGTCCTGTTCACAAAGCTTCAATGCTAGATCACCTGCACAGTCGGAGGCGAATATCAACAAAGTAAATCAGGGGAGAGACAGACACCTGGAGCATTGTTCTCATCCCTCCAAAACTAAATAGCAATATTGCCCCAAATGGCTATATGAGAGGTATAATTGTTTGATGGCTATTGGGTATGGATTGTTGATATGACCCCATTGTAGCTCCTGGACTCGGCCTCAATTTACACCGTGAAAGTCACGTACCCTACCCTACGCCCCAAAATCTCATGAATATATGCGTCATGCGTAGGGTAAGTTTTTGCAACATGAGATGATTTGTGACACCGAAGTTCGTGAGTCACAAACAGAAGCTCTCATACAAAAGCCCGGTTACCAATGAAGATTCTGTTGTTGACACAGAAGCCTCCAAAGTCAAATCTCAAAGCTTCCTCCCTTTTTAGGATGTGTTTATGCGGGTGATCGAGACACTAAACCATGTGAGGCTTAGCGTGATAGGCGTGCTGACGATCTTGGTCTAGCCCTCAGGGGCCGCCCGAGCGCCCGTCTTGGCTTGGCAAGCCCTGGTTGTGAGGCTTGAAACCTTGAGGAAATGAACTCTTACAGAAACGAGTACTAAGGTTTGTTGAAGGTGAATGCAGTCTTCTTCATGAGGGTTATTTGATCTTGTGCTGACTCAAATCACTCAGAGGAAAAAAAAGAGACAATAGTTTATATGAAAGACCAGACCAATCGAATCGGCGGGGCAGAAGAAATGCATGGTTAGACCCGTATTTACACACACAAAATCTCGGGGCATCTCAGTTTTGAGTGTCAAGACACGATTCATTTTGATGTCACTTGGATGCAAAAACACAGTTTGTACGACACTCGGGAGATGCGAGGTGCCCTCGTTGTGCCAGATAGCGAGGCAACACAGAGATAGCAGACGGCCAGCCAACCTCTGAAGCAGTTCATGTGGGTTGCAGCCCGGCCTTTGGTTCAACAATGAACAGACACAAACCACAAACGGTGAGATGGCGTTGGAGTGATAGATAACCTCGTAGGTAATTTTATGCTGGCAGCTAGCGTAAGCGGTACTTGTGATCTTAACTGGCTACTCTCGAGATAACTTACACAGGATACACCGACTGAAGAGAAGAATGGCGTCAACCTTGAATGGAGGTTGTCTAAGGGACCGGTCTTTTACTGAGGAGATCATCTACTCTGTATACCTTCGAGAATTAGCGAATGATGTTTGGCACAACTTAATAGGTGGTGGTGCTTGCTGTCTTGATCCATGATTAGCTATTTAATGCGACTATCTCGCCTTGGCATTCTGGTTTCTCTCCTTTTATCTTGTTAAGGAGACTGGAGTACAATAAGTCAAATATCGACTATCGACCAGGCTAGGTTGAGAAAGTATCTGTTACTACAACTACCTGTTATTTCTATCTCTTTATATCGAGGGGCTCTCCTCTCATCTACCTCCCTGCCTCACCGGAAGCAATACGATCCTCCCTGCTCCAAGGACAAACCTGGTCGACAGCCCTCTTTAAGCATATCCGTCCTCCACTATCTCTGATACAGCAAAAGGTGGAGGTAGTCACGCACTATCAGGCTTGTCTCGCCCATCATTCCTCTGCTAGCAAGGCAACACAAGCAACTCCTCCCTTAGACTACTAGCCAGGAGGAACAGGAACAGGAACAGGAACAGGAACACCAGCACCAATCCAAAAAGACCAGACCAGAGTCCTACCACTACCATCAGTTACTTTGATTGATTTGGGGCCCGCACATTCCGACGCCGGCGTGCAACCTTACATTGATTTGGTTTGCCCTTGATTCCATTCATGGGAGACTACATTTCATGTAAAACCGCCCTACGCCCGCTTGCTTCGAGCTGTCGGTTGCCACACCTTCTTTGTTCACTTACCTGGACTTGACCTTGAACCCTCACTTCTCCCTTCTAAACCTGGGTTTGAGTTTCCTTCAACAAACACTCTCTTACTTTCATGGTCAACATTTTCTAATACCTTAATCAACCCTTTTCTTGTCAAAATCTTTGCTGACTCCCCCGTTTCACCTGGGATAAGCTCTCAAATATCGCCACTCAAAAAATAATCTGATTGAGAAGGGATCCTGCCTATTCTCACTCAACACGTCGTCTATATTTCACCAACTTACTACAACAACAAACCTTCAACAAACTATCTAATTTTTTTCCTTGTTGTATAATCACTTCCAGGACCAACCTTCCCCAGGTATAAAATCCACGGTCGCGCTCTACCTGTTGCAAACCGAGGACCCCCCTACAGATCTTTGTCGCCCCTGGTACCTATATCTTCTAGGATCCTGCTACTCTGTACATCCATTCCTAAACATTTCCACACAAACAGACAACAGACAACAGACACAAACCACAGTCACAATCAACAGCGTTCGGAGACATACAACAACAGTATTATATCTGGTCTATCCTTTATTCCTGTCACATTCATTTCAACATGATGTCTAACCAGACTGGCTCGGTAAGTGAACATGGTTACTTCAACTGCATCTCTCTCCAAGTTCCCCCTCACTTTCACTCTGCCTGGCGATACAATGAGGGAGGGCCCTTGTTTTTTAAGGCCCTTACCCCATGGCCCATGGTCCACGGTCCAGGGAGTGCGACGTCAGAGATGGATGCTCGTGTGTCTCGGCTTGTACCAAATGCGTCAGATTCCTACTACGTATAGCTAGCGCACGTCGGGATTCGCTGCCGCTGCCACCTTGCACCTAACATCTGCAACACAAAAAAATGGCCTTTCATCACTGCCCCCATAACCACAGTCTACCCCATGCATCCAGTCCAGTCCAGTCCAGTCCAATCCAATCCAATGCCAAACCAACCAAGCCCTGGATAAAGCACACATTATCAAAACATCAACATCGCGGCCTACTTGAAATATTCTTTATTCATCTCCTTCTCATGCTGATATCTTCATCTTCTCAATAGCGACGCCCAGCCGCCAGGACTGCACATTCCAACGACATGGCTACTGGAACCTACGATAGGTCACAACAGGGGAACAAGTTTGCCGACGCCCTCGCCAGCGGAAGCACTTGGTTGAACAGCGGCAGATTTATTCCACGTGGTGCGTAAATCCCGACCTCTTGTGTCTATTCTATTGGTTGTCAACATGCTCACATCTAGCTCAGAGAACGGCGAACTTTCCCATGGACCTAGTGCTTTCAATGGAGCCGACAACTCTTCACCATGGACGCAAGCTCTCGGATCGCGATCGCCCAGCTCATCACCGAACAGGAGGACGCACGATCGAACTGCCAACAACGATCAAGACTTTGACTCAGCCCTGACGGCACACATGGCTCAGCTGAGCATACCAAGCGAAAGAACCACATCCATTTACGCCAATGCGTATGCGAACAGCTTTGGTGTGACCCAAGACACTCGCTCTGCCTCTGATCGACAGGCTCAATCCTCGCCGCCCTACCGCGCCACCCATACTTCGAGTAAATCTACACAGTCGCAGCAACAATTCCCCTACATGCCGAACCAGACTGCCAACCACCAAGCTCTGAACCAACATGCCTTCACTCACAACAACAGCCAGAGTGTAGATGGCTCATTCAACCGCCTGACGAGCACGACTAATGGAAACCAGTTTCATTTCAACCCCAGTTCTCAACCCTGGGGCAATGAGGGTAGTGCACAACGTGCCAACGGCAACAGCCTTCGCGGCAGCGTGGACCTAACTGCTGAGGTGTTGAACTCCCACGCCCATGCGATACATCGGGGATCTATCGACCGCATGACATCGAATCTCGCTGAGCAGGGAAGCAGCCCAAGGACGTTCACACCGACTTGGAATCAGGCGTACTCTGCTCGATCAGTGGATCAGGGGCGTCGATTACCAAACCACGCAATCCAACAAGCGGCCCAACAGCAACTTGCGACTACTTTCTATCCTAACCAGCTGTCGGGATATTCTGACCCCGCCCAGTTCTCCCTTGGACCCGAAGCATACACTCAACGCTATCCTCAGCCAGTGCACGCTGCCTACTCCATGAACAACCATGGGCTTGTAGCACCCTACGCGTATCAAAATCAGAATCATCATTCTCAAAGGCAGTACAGCAGTAGGTGGCTCGAGGATTTCTGTAAAAAGATCAAGAACAACAACCGGAGATGCGAGCTCAGTGATGCTTATGGCCACATTGTCGAGTGCAGTGGAGAACAGGAAGCGTCGAGATTCATCCAGTCCAGGCTACCATCAGCGCTCAGTGATCAGAAAGATCGAATCTTTACCGAGATTGGAGACAATATGCTTCCCTTGATGAAGGATATCTATGGTAATTATGTCATACAGAAGCTGATGGAGCATGGTAACCAGTTGCAAAAGAATCGCCTGGTTGAATTAATGACAGGTCACATGCTCGATTTGTCTTCTAACAAATACGGCTGCCGTGTGGTTCAGAAGGTATGTGCTAGTATCGCTTATATAATCAACATATTTCTAACTTGAGCAGGCTGTGGATTGTTTCCTTGTTGAGCAAACTGTCAGACTTGTTCGGGAACTGGAAGACAACCTCGTCCACGTGATGAAGCACGAGAATGGAAACCATGTTATCCAGAAATTCATTTCGAACATGCCTCAGCAACATATCAGCTTTATCGTTGACATTTGCGAAAGGCACGCCGTGGAACTCTCCCAGGACATGCAGGGTTGCCGGATCATTCAACGACTCCTGGAAAAGGGTTCTGAGCCAGAAGCGAGAAGGCTTTTAGAAGTGCTTCATCCCTCGATGGGGATGTTTACTACAGATTCTTGGGGCAACTACGTCGTTCAACATATTATCCAGAACGGTCCCAGTCAGGACAAGAATCGAATCATCGATTTGGTGATGAGCAAACTTATCACTCTCACCAAAGACAAGATTTCATCCAACGTGGTCGAGAAGTGCATCGTCCACGGCTCGGATTACGTACGCGGTCAGATCCGAGACCAGTTTTGTTCTACTAGTGCGGGCGGCAAAGACATGTTGTTTGAGCTGATCAACGATTCGTTCGGAAACTATGTCATCAGTAAGAACTCGCTATCTCGATTGCCACATCTAGCATGCTAACGCCCTATAGAAAGCTTGGTCGTTCACCTGAGAGGCCCCGACCAACGGCAGCTGAAGCGACAAATCTACATACACCTTGAACGGATGAAGACGAGCCCCACTGGTCTCCCAAAGAACTTGGAACCTTTGTCGACGCTTGTTGAGGACGCGGCGTTTCAGGCCAACAGCATGACTAGCACTCTCCAGGTTGAAGTCGACTCAGCTGGGCCAACTCCAGGTTTGACGAACGAAACGAACAGTCCTCAAAGTGATGGACTCCCCAGCGCTAGCGGCAGCGCCATTGGGGTACCATCTACCGACAGCAAGGACTCGGAGGCGACTGTCCAAGTCCATAACGATGAGGCCTAGGGCTAATCAATGACTGGCAACGATGGCACATTCACCCACATACAAGAAATCTTGCTTGACGCCTTATTACAAATAGATCGAGATTGGGGCATCTTGGCTACGGGACAAACCAGGTGAACATACGGACAGAAACAAGGCAGGCACTTGATTACAGGAATTATGCCATCATGATGAGGTGTTTAATGTAGCGCAGGGCTGTGGAACCAGATTGGATGTCCAATGGCCCGGGTCATAATATCTTGTTTTTTTATTCAGGGAGTCACAGAGGTTACTGGCTTGGGTTTGGAAATACCAACAACAAGCGGGTACAAACTTATGGATCACCAACTGTTTTAATGCTAAAAGGGGACAATCAGGAAGGGCGATTGGTGTTTTCAACCGGTTGTTGGGTTTATGTTTTGTTTTTATTTGCTAAGATTGTTTGTTTCGGGGCTATACACGGAAACTAAGCAGGAATGGGGGCTGGCTTCTGATGAAAGAGCAGTTGTCAACGGGCTACCAAGACCTAAGACTGCTGACCGGACAGCGCTACAATGGTTGGTGTCCCCTTGGAAAAGAGGAGGTGAAGATTCTGGTTTATTGTTTATGTACTGTATACGTTAGGAACTCGCCCAGCGAACGCAAGGCAAGGGTGCCAGCGGAACAGAGCTTGTGTAACTGAGGTACCTTTGATGAAGGATGAAGGATGAAGAATGGAAGTAATACCTCAAGTCTCAAGTCTCGTGTTATAACTGAAGTTGAAATTGGAATTGATATTAGATTGGAAATGAAGTTAAAATAACTTATTCGTCTACCCCTGCGGTTATTCGCGGTAGTTGAATAGTCAAGCTAAACTACGTTTGGTATAGCAATGACGCCACGCATTTAAGAAGGAGATGGAATTGAGCCAAGTCACTTAGGCAGGTACGCACGCCGATTGCCGGACTCCCTCCGACGGGGGGACCCTTCTAATTGTCACTTTAACATTCATATCCAAACACAAACACAATCAAAGCGCTGTATCTGCACGACGACGATACTGCTCTGGACCCTACTTTTTGCCTTATGATTGAACTACTTGGAACACGGCAACCATCACTGATCCTCGACCTCGACCTCGTCTCAACTCCTTTCCGCGGGGTCTTTGCCCGTCATGACAGCCGCTGCTCGGTTGACCTTCCTGAGTCCGCAGGTGCTGCGTGGAATACGTGTGACGCCTCGTGCTGCGGCAGGTTTCGCCAGACATAGAGGCACTTTTGCGCGAAGGAGAGGAAAGGCCATCGAGCCTCAACCCCTTAGGGCAGACACCACTCCGAAGCTTAATACCTCGCATCCACACCCACTTACCAGCGAAACCGCTACTCACCCCGAGCCCGAGAACAACACCACACAAGAACCATTAAAACCCGTGTCCGTTGAATCGGTATCGACAAATGAGGCTCAGCAGACCGCTGCATCGACAAATAGCAACCAACAGTCCAAGGAAAATGATACACCCAAGGAAGAACAAGCCAGAACAGCTCGCGAAGAAGCTAAACAAAGCGGGCCTCTTGAAGCAGTGTTGCATATGCAACCACCAGAGACAACCAAGACGACAACGACAACAAGACCAGGCCCGGCCATGTGCCCACCGCCTTATGTCCACCACTTTGATAGTTACTCACTCGTGAAGCAATTGCAGGATGGAGGCTATACGCAGGAGCAGGCTACGACATCAATGAAGGCGATCCGAACGTTGCTTGCAGAGAATCTCGAGATTGCGCAGTCAACTCTGGTCAGCAAGAGCGATGTGGAAAATGTGAGATCCTGTTCGATGCAGGGAAAAGCAACATTGGCTAATGACTTGCCTAGGAAACATATCTTTTTACAGCAGCTTGTTCAGAGTTGAGCACCGAGATTAAAAATAACCGACGGCTTGAAGAAGAACAGCTACGACAACAGCGAACACACTTGCAGCACGAGGTCGATATCTTGACACAGTCCCTTAACCAAGAGGTTCACACACTTAACGATAACGTCCGGGGCTCGTTCAACGACCGGAAGATGGCTGTAAGGGAAGAGCAGAAAGTCGTAGAGAGCGCTGTAAGGTTTCTTTCCGATATCGGCAAGGTCGGTTGACTGACAGTTTGCAGGTTCAACAAATCAACTACAAGATCAGCATTGTCCTTAGCAGTGACGCAAAGTCGGAGATCGAGGCTGTGAGATGGATTCTCATCCGTCGTTCTGTTCTGGGCATACTCTTCATGGCGGTTCTGACACTTGGTACACTTCGATACGCCACATATGTCAGCCACGAGCGACAAAGAGAAGCAGATCGCGTTAAGAAGGAGGAGGAAGAGAAGAGAAGGAATGGCGGAAAACAAGATCGTGCAACAGATGCTGATGCAATTGCGATTCTGGCTGCTAATTAAGCGTTAAGGGAGACGAGGAGGAAAGAGAAGGACAACAATAACAACAACAACACATGGGCGAACCAACACCTTTCCTTGGGATTTATAACCGATACCCTATAGATTTTCTACTTGAAACTACGACGAGGTGTTGTAACAGGAATGAGGCTGCGTCATGGGAACTTGGTGGGCGTTCCATGAGCTGATGAGCCTCGATTATGATGGGTGAGGGAAACACATCGTACATACAGACTCGACATACAATTGGCTTTGACAAACCTATTTCATAGACGTACATAGATATTCTGAATATTCAAGACCAGATTGACTCTGGATTTTCCTTATACCGAACGAATTATAGGTACGTGATATAAATTGTAGTGATCATATTGGAGCACGTGCGATAAGAGCTGTACTTTACCCCACTCGCCTGTTATCTCCCGTCGCGTCCCACCACCAAGACCAAGACCAAACATCACCATCACCACATCTTCACACCAATGGCACCCGAACCGTCCGCGCAAGCCGAAGCGGCCCAAGATACAGCTCAGCCGCAACAAGAACCAGAGCAACAACCAGAATCAGAACAAGACCCTCCCGCATCTCCTCCCCTCCCCCAGCGACACACAGCCGTAACACCTGGTCCTCGCGCAGCGCGTCTTCAAGAACTTTATGCGCGATCACTGAAAAAGACGCTGGGAAAGATTGGCTGGGACAATGTCGCGGGGTGTTATCCTACGGTTGCGAAGAGGGCCGAGGGGGTGTTGAGACAGGTCCAGGGTCAGATGGTTGATAAGCTGGGCGAGAAGTGCGAGGTATGTCTTTGTGAAGTGACGAGCGAGGACAATGCTAATGCTATCACTGTAGAAAGAATTTGATAATATTATGGTGTCGAGACAGGTTGTTCCTAAGCTCAATGATCTAGAGAGTCTTATTAGCGATGCCTCCCACCGACGCGCCGAGTCAACAACAGGACAGCCAACACCGTATGGCCCCCTCATCCGATGTTACAATCGTTATACTAATGTACATATAGTCCTCATCTTCTCCCTCCATCAACTATCCTCGCCGCACACCTCACGCCATCCCTCACAGCCCACCAGTCCCAGCTCAACGCTCGCCTGCAGACGACACAATCGCAAAACGCTCTGCTACACGATGAAGTATGTCGCCAGCGAGAGGAGATCCGCGCATTGCTTGATGCCCTCGAGGCTGTCGTCGCCGATGTCCAGGGCGCAAATGACGCACTGCGCCCGGTTGTGGACGATGTTGCTGCTGAGACGAGGCAGGGGATCACGGCTGTTGAAGCTGCTAATGGTAGTGGGCAACAAGGAGCGGCATCGTGAATTTGAGTGATGGAGGATTCAAATAGGGATTATAGAACTAAAATCGTCTATGGTGGCCATACATTGGATTCAGGAGTCATGGGCGGCTGTTTGTGGCAGAGGCGTTAAGATACCAACTTATTTTTATCTTTATATCAAATTTATGAAGCAATGTTTACACGGAACCAGGCATTTTAGTAAATGAGATATCTTTCAATATGTTTCTTGTGCAATGGCGTCTATATTCAAGCAACATCATCCATACAGACAGACGTGCATAAAACGCAGATATGAAGCAGCATGCCATAGCCCGGCAGAAAACTGAAATGGGCCCCGGGAGTGGCTCGCCAACACCCATGCCGTGTAGCGCTCTCCTCAAGTCAAAAGTATGAGGCTCTAAGCAAGCAAATAAAAGAAATGCAAACTCCGTTCCATGATCGTAAGCCCCTATCATCGTTGGCTGATGCAATCCGCAGCCTTTCATGCGCCAGATATGCAGAAAACCTATGTACATTCGTAAGAAAAGAACAGATGTGAGGAGCATAATCTCCAACTCTGTATGTGATATGATATGATATGATATAAGAGGTGGTCTAGTTGTATGTGTTGTAGAGTGAATTTATGGTAAGTAAATGCGTGTTATGATGAGTGGGATGTGACTGGTCCCAGTGGTGTCGTTCGTAAGAGAATAGTCGTGGACTCGAGTATGTAGTGATGATGGTGATGATGGAATAGGTAACATGGTTGTAAGAGGGTGTATCCATTTGGCCAAGACCTTAGATAAGTCTGTTTTCAGTATGAACGGTTTGCCAAGCCCCAAAGTAGTCGATCTCACCATATGCTGGCGGGAGGACCCTGACCATTCGGCCTGTCGTCCAATCAACATAGAACTTCTTGCCCTTGCTGATGATATATGGTGTTTTGCGGGGACTTCTGAAGAGTAGGTTGCTGAAACACAGCTTGGCATACAGCAAGTCATGAGCACTCGACCACTGATGTTCTGGTATCCATTTTCCATCGACAGGGTCAATCCCCATGTTGGTATATGACGTTGTGCTGAGTCGGCGGGCAAGGTCTATTCGTGGAGGGGGCTCTGCCACCTCCTCTTCATCCCCTTCAACCTCGATTTCAGGTTCCAGTCTGGTTTGAGACTCCGGGGCCAGACGCAAGGGCGGTGCTGATGGACGAGCCTCGTTTGTTGTCGCCGATATTTCCTCAGTGCCTCCTTCAATACCCAACTCTGACAAGTCGATAGCTGTGGCAGTCGGTGATTGGCCGCGGAACCAACGGATTCGTTGTATTCGGGGAATTGACATGTCGCGAGGGAATTCTCGGTCTTCCAGGGGCAGAGCAATGTCGATGGCTGCAAACAAACTTTCGAGCCACTTATTGAAGGTACTCAACTCAACACAGCACAACAGAAATTGATCTGTCTCTGCTCGAACACGGATGGTATATCGCCGCCTGTATCATGTTAGTAAAACGAACTCCGGGCCTCATGCACAGGTATCATGATGCTTACTTCTTATAGTCAGCAGCGATACCAATATCCGCATACAAGAGGCTGTATGTCTTCTCCAGCTTGCCCCTTTTTATCCATGGAGGATTATCTGGGTCGACTGATGGTCCATCGGATCGCGTCCTGCCCAAACTCCAAGATTTCTTGGTTCCATAAATGCTAAGCGCAGTCCCATTCAAACAGACGTAAACAGGATACCATTGGCGATCTTCGGCTCTCTTGATCAAGTTTTCGATTTCGTGTTTCTTATCAAATACACCCTCTAAAGATATTGAGTTCTTATAGTCGGGCAAGTCTTCTTTTCCTGTATCTGGGTGAAGCTGAGTTTGGCCGCCCCCACCAGTCTTGAGCTCCTTCCCCTTCTCCAAACGATTCCCATGATGGGAGATGGTCGACGTTGTCGGCGGCGGATCTCGCTCTTTCTGGTAGGGAGGCGGCTGCGAGGGTCGGTGCGGATTCGTCATGACACGCTGGTAGTAGAAGTCCTCCTCCATTGACACACGCCGCCTGAGGGGCGGCGAGGTAGGAGCGGTCGTGGGTGATCCATCGTCCTCAGATGTGACCCTGCGGAGGTCCATTGGAGGGAGACGGGACTTATATGAAGTCGGAGAGGGTCCCACGACCGGCCGATACGGAGCGGAAAAGGCGCACGGGGTGACTCTGTGGTCTAGGGGCGTGAACCTCAACAAGCATTGGCCGTAGGAGTCTCCATAGAGGACGGTAGACTGAGGAGGTTGATCATTCCGACCCGCTCTGAGGTTGTGTGGAGAGAGTTGGAGGAAGAAACTGGAGCGAGCCAACAGAAGACGTATGTGAGAGAATCAGAACAGTCAGCACGGATCCACGAAGAGAAGCATCTGTCGTGGAAGAAGGTCGCACGCAGGGGTCGTAGGTTTGAGGAGAGGATCGCGGATCGAGCGAGGGGGGTGTGAGTCGAGCTGGAAGACGGGGTTGACGGGATGCTGGTAGGGCCCAAACCAGGCGTGCTTCCGTCCAGCTTCGATGGAGTATGGAAGGGGAATGGAAATGCGGCGGCTCTTTTGTTCGGGGCGACTAGGATCGATGGTAAGGTCAGGGCAATAGTGACCAGACCCAGACCAGCGCAGAGCAAAGCGACGTCAGCCGTTTCAAAAGGGCCCACGTTGAACCGAGCTTTGAGGAGGATTCAGATGAGAGAGTGGAGCGGAAGCCGGAAGTCAAGTCGTAGAAACGTGAGGGTGTGTGTGGTGGGATGGCAGGATGGGTTGAATATTGGAGCGTGGACCAAAACGCCGGCACAGACTCAGAGTGGCGAGATGAGGCTGTAACACTGGGACTGGCAGAGTGACTGACTGGACGCTACCGTATTCCTTTCGAGAAAAGCGCTTTCGCCTAAATTGAGCATTTCAGGTCCTGGTCAACCACGTTGAGGATCTGATGCGACAGAATCTTGATTGGTCTTTTGTCTCGGCCGGGTTGTGGGATGCGACTGTGATGCGATCCGCACTTTTGAAGAACGCACGCATCAAAATGCAGCAGCGTTTACTGTGCTAAATGCGCCGAATTTCCGCGCTGACTGCCGATCTCGCCTGTGCTAGTGGATACAATATCTTTTTTAGATGGATTTGGCGTAAGGCTCCGTCTTCTTGTTGCGAAAAGGTCTGTTGTTCCTCTTG
Organism: Fusarium sp. NRRL 53497; assembly: GCA_013184445.1. NCBI lineage: Eukaryota > Fungi > Ascomycota > Sordariomycetes > Hypocreales > Nectriaceae > Fusarium > Fusarium sp. NRRL 53497. Next base: position 67,126 of record JABCJZ010000188.1, read on the forward strand.
GATACCGATCCCTTGTGTTGAGATGATGAAGAATGCAAGATGTCGTTGGTGGTGCCAAGTCCAGGGTTCTCCTCTTCTTCCAAGACTTGGTTGTCGATTCGATTCGACTCCGCAATGAGATGTCGGGGGAAAAAGAGGCACCCTGATCGTTAAAGGCCCCGGTTACGGACAAGCACGACACATGGCATGGCATGGCATGAGCCTTGAACCTGTGCCTGCGCCTGGCTCTGGACTGGCAGCCGCATGTTGCAGGTTCAAAAGGACCACCTTCCCGCCAAAAGGTCCCGCGCGCGACTGGGGCCTCGCAAGCTTAGCACCGCACGAGGAAGTTGCAGTACACGGCCCCACCTCGACTCGCTAGTCCCGGTCGGGGAGGTCACAAAAGGGCAACGGGTAACCGGCACACGAGTTTCTCTCCATTGCCCAATGGAAGTTTACATAGAAGCTTGTAGGTATTAACCTTGAATTATACCATATATGTTTGATACTATGATAATCACCCAACCCTACCTAGTTTGGTGCAGTCTTGGTATTTTGGCAATTGCCGTGACTAACAGCCAGAATAGGGCAACAAATCTAGAGAGGCGTCCGATAGAGTTCAAGCCTAGATACGTATCTCTTCAACGTACATAAGCCACATTCAATATTTCGGCCGGGTCTCGACTTTAATATCCGGAGTTCGTTGCTAAAACCCGAGACCTGCAAGTCATTCTCTTTATTGATAGGACGTTAACTCGCACAAAAGTCCTTTAACAGTTAAGATATTTTCGTCTCTCATTTCATTAATCCGAGACTCCGCATTGCAGAAGCGACAACCAGCCAGCCAACCAACCGACCAACAAAGAAAACGGCACCTTGTTCCGTAACAAAAGTGCCCTTTACCTTTACCGTTTCGATGAATAATGATCCAGGACGTCATCTGATTCGTTCGTTACAGCCGAACCAGATTCCTGGGAACCTTCAGGGGTACGTACCTTTTCTCCAGGACGGCTTACCTCATCTCTCTTTAGGCTTTGCGCGCTCAACAAAGGAACTTTTGATACTAACATTGGCACCTTTGATAGGGGCCCCTCACTGTCTGGGGTCAGACTATTCTACTCGGCGTATCTTTTTCTTTGAATAACCAATAGCCCCACACTAATATTCTATGTCGGCATTCCGTATTATTCTATTATTCATAGTCAGCCAGCGTAACATTTTATTCCCGGTTATATGTAAATCATTTTTCATGTTTCATGCGGATTGACTCAACGAACGATTCATGAATAGATCGACTCATGCTCGGACTCAAAAGCGAGGAAGGAATATTAACTCACAACGCAGAGCCAATACACGGAGACTGCCCGGACCACATCAAATCCCCTCTTTGGATCAGGCCCCCAATCGATACGGTTTTGCCAGTAGAAGTTGAGCGGCCCGCGCGGGTTGTACAACATTTCCGGACCATCTCCGTTGAAACTTTCCGTCTTACTGTCCATTTGGTTCCCAATATGGCATACTATAAAGCACAAGAAACCGGAGCAGGGCCGATTGATACTGTAACTACCTAGTGCTGTATCCGAGTTGCGGGGGAGAAGCATACGCATACGCAAGCAGTTTTCTTGGTGTGACTGTGACAGTTGATGATCAAGATAATCAATTCATCATCGTGCAGTAACCACAAGTGACGCCGGCAGTCAAATTGCTTCAGGATGATCACGCAAATCGCACGGTAATTATTCCTCCGAGAGATCAGTAAGCAATCCCGACATGCTCAGGCTCTGTGTCAATCCTTACTTCACTAATTAGACAGTCTTGAAAAAGTACCTCGATGGAATTCTATTCATTCTCTTGGGGGCTAATTAAAGAAACACACAGAATTGACCGAGCTACACTCGTGATAATATCTTCATAAGGTCTATAGTATCTTACACCAGAGTGCTCTAATAGCTAGGAGTTTCTTACTTATAACTGATATGCCTTTCCGCTAGGAGGGTTATCTTAAAGGGGACTTTCGGTTTCTTTGACCTCGAGGATTCTGTTCACAAGTTATTAATCTATAGTTAGGCGCAACTAATAAGGTACTGATTCATGTACACGTCAACCAAGCTTATAGACAAGCTCACAACGGATGATCCTCTCCCGTCTTGGCTGCAGCCTTTACCTCTAAAGCAATGCAACGAAAATGTGATCAGCTCGAGCCGTCTCAGATATCAATCAAACAAACTGATCGGCCAGCCCAGCCGCCAGCCCAGCATAAACAATTCTCCCCCGGATCTCTCGGCATTGACCTTGCATGATTGCATCGTCTCATCGCCAGATCAGAAATTCTCCCTCACACAATATTGGCTCTTTTTTCTCCTCGGATCTGCTTTTAGAAGGTCGCAAAAATAATTACGGAGTACTGTACCCGGGGAACCTTTTGGTTCCCCATACATATACATATGTGGCGTGTCCGGAATATGTACAATAATAGGACACGCCCTGGCTATTCGGGATAAGCGTCCGACGAACCGAATGAATAAGAACAACTCGCTATGTCTCTTCTACAGAACACGTGCAAGTTCACCGTCAAGAGACTTACAAGCAAGATCTGCTGTGTAAGTAATTATTACGCGTGAGTATCCTCTCTTTGCGCAAAAGTCCCCAATAACTGGCTTGGCCTTTTGTCAATGCTTTCCCCGTTACAAAAGAACCTTGCGAAGAATATGAACAACAATTTCTCATACGACGAACCGTTTGACTTGCTTGATCCACGAGGCGGCTCAACAAGCTTAACTTCGGATACACGTACCCGTACAAGCAATGGCTTGCTTCTACTCCGTATGTACCTTGCTAACCAATATCGAGTGTCATCATCGCCGAGGCTCGACCATCCTGGATCTCCAATATGTTACGTTACTTGACACTATATCCGTAGCATCGACATCACTTGTAAATGAAAATTTTACGCTCACATGTTGATCTGGTAGCTCATGCTCATGCTCATGCTCATGCTCATGGCAGCTCAAACATTTGAAACCAAAAGGTACTGATGATTACTACTTGCACAGTAAAAAGTACAGAACATGGTCCCTCTAGGCCCTTTCATCTCTGGCCTAGATTCCCTTCCACCTCGGTCAACCTTCACTGCCTCATCAGTATGCCCATCCGGGTACCGCCTCTATCGCCCTTCCGTTCGCTTTTGTAAGAATATACACGGTCATTAGAAAGTAATGATGCCAAACCAAAGCTCCCAGCCTAGGACCTTTCCCCCGTTTTCGCTGAAATCCGTGACCCAATCGCCGGCTGAGAGGATCAGATGCAGATGCAGCGCGCAAACCACCGAAACTGAAAAACGAACAATCATGACTCCAAATTCCCAACTCCATCCTTCCTCCAAAAGGGAATGCCAAACTCCGCTCCCCTTACCCTTCCCTCTGACCATCCGCTGAGCTTGATTTCTGCTGTCGTCCCCTTGTGTTGATGTTTTGATATGTTTATGTATGTCACATACCTATAAAAAGATGTGCTCACTGCGCTTTGAGATCCTGGTCATCACAAGACCTGCTGGTAGGCAAATCTTGAGACTGACGATAGCATGCGAGTTTCACCTCTGCCACGTTATACATAATAGTCACAACTGCTTAAGCGTTCTGAGGCTGGGCACCGCCCCGGCCACGAGCAGCACCTCCTCGGCCACGGTTCTGACCAGAGAAGTTGCCTCGACCGCCCTGACCGCCAGATCGGCCACCCTCAGCACCACCGCGGCCACGTCCGGGGACGGGACCTCGGCCGCCGTAGCTGCTACCACCGTAGGCATTGGCCTTGGGGCGACGGGCCTCGATGACGATGCTCTCTCCGTTAACAGTGTGAGGGTTGCCAGCAGCCGCAGCCTGGTAGCCCTCAGGGGTCTTGAACTCGACAAAGGCGCAGTTCTATGTCATGTTAGATTCTGTGATAGCACCATAATAGGGGTTTAAACATACCTTCTGGCGGTTGATGTCAAAGTAGGTCAACTCGCCAAAGCCAGCCAAAAGGTTCTTAAGCTCGGCATCCTGAACCTTGTCCGTCACGTACTTAACATATCCAAGAGTACCCTCCTTCTCGGTGGGAGGGGGTCCAGAAACAGACTGAGGTCGGTTCTGTCGCTTGGTGTCGCTACCAGCAGTCTGCCATCCAGCAGGCTCCTTAGCAGCGGACTCGGCAGCAGGGGCGTTGGCAGTAGCGGCGAGAGCGGCAGCAGGTTGAGAAGTAGGGGCAGCAGCAGCAGCCGCAGGAGCGGGAGCGCGGCTCTGGTTCACGGGAGGAGTAGGAGTCTTGGGAAGGGGAACAACGGGCCTGGGGAGGGCAGCGGCAGCTCGGCTGGCCCAGGTCATAGGCTTAGGGGGACCAGCAGGCTTCTCAGGAGCGGCAGGGGGAGCGGCGACAGGCTTAGAAACGGGTGTAGGGCTGGGATCCTTGGGCTTCTCGGGCTCCTTGACATCCTCCTCAGCAAGCTCCTTAGCAGCCTCGTCAGCGGTCTCAGCAGGAACCTCAGGCTTGGTCTCAGACTCCTTAGCCTCATCAACCGAAGAATCAGCGTTGCTGCCGTTGAGAGTCACACTGTCCTTAGAAGTGGAAACCTCCTCAAGCTTTTGGTCAACAACATCGGGGTCGAGGGCGGATGTCTCCTCCCTGGTCTCCTCAACAGACTGGGGAGCCTCAGGCTCGACAGGGGCAACGGGCTCCTCAGTGGCGGGGGCAGCAGGCTCCTCAGCAGCCTCTTCGGGAGCAGCAGCAGACTCGTCATCGGTCTCCTCATCGATATATCGCAGGATATCGTTCAGGACGAAGTATCCGGAGGGCTGCTGGGCGAGAATGAAGGTCTGAACGAACTTCTTGGGCTCGGCATTCTTGTTCGAGGTCTCGCCGATGACCTGAATGACGATGTTGTCGAAAGATGCCTGGGAGTCAACATTGGATATTCTGACCTTGCAGTCTTGGAAGTCGAGGGCCTTGATGCGTTCTTGGATGTCCTATTGTTCTATTAGTAGCTGTTCGTAGGATTTTTCGTGCCCTCGTAACATACCCCTCGGCCGACGGCGACGTTAACAACCTCAGTTTCACGACCGTAGACGAATTGTGAGCGCTTGCTGTAGAAAAGCTACAAGTTGTTAGCATGAAAGTGGGCGCACCAACGGTCAGAAGTAACATACGTGGAGCTTCTCGGGGGATTTGCTCAGGGTAGTGTAGAATTGTTCCACGAAGTACCAGCCAACCTCATCCTTGGACAAGTTGCTGTTGACGGAAGTGGCACCAGTAGCAGAGCCATCGGCGGAGGAGGTGGTAGGAGCTGTTTGTTGTTGGTCGGTAGGTTCCTTAAACTGATCTTGTTGGGCAAAGTTACCGTTGGAGGCCATGATGGCTGTGTGTTATAGTGTGAAGTTTGAGATGACGGATGTGATGCGGAGCAAAAATTAGGTCGAGTGCGCAATCGGCGAGCTCGCTGTGTCGCGGAAACGTGATCAACAAAGGCGAGAAAATGTCAAAGAGACAGAGCCTGATGTTACGGCTTTAATCTCAAGGCGAGGATCGCGTTCGGCCGAAATTGAAATGATGGCGTTGAGTTGAATCGGGTCGAATCAAGCAGAATAGGGCAAGCCTGATGACAAAATGGGGTTGAGGGTTCGTGGATAGAAGGCAAAGACGTGAGGGGTGGTGGCAAGGTCGAAGATTCGGAGGATGCTCGAGAGGTAGGGGGCGTCGAAGGAGAGAAACCTGAATATAGTGGAGAGAGATAGAGCTTCAATTAGCTAGAGATGGAGAAAGGGCAAGGGAGGAGAAGAGTCGAATTGTTTACGGGGCTCAGAATTGGGATGAAAGAGATGTTTGGACAATGTGTGATGTTTGTGTGGACTACAGAGCTCTAGTAGACGGTGGTCCGTGCACTGTCTTTTCCACGATTCTCGGAACGGGAAGTGTGATAGTTTTCCCGAAACGCAAGTCAATAGAAACTCAACTGCAAGTATCGATCATGGTTATTCGTGGATGGCATCTCATATATAATATATATAATATATATAATAACTTGAACAACATAAATAGCTAAATGTTTATGGAACCTGTCTCAATTGAGATTCAATCCCACTACCCAGGACATCTCAGCTATCACTAGCCTTTCAGGGATCTTCACGTCAGAATCATGTAGCGTTCTAAGATACAACCCTGTCATTGCAGCATTGTACAGGAAATAATGGGTGTGGTATCTGGCGTTAAACGTCTCAGTGGCTGCCTTTCTTTCCCTTGCCATTTGTATACTAAACGTTGCTTTTTCACGATAGCCTCATATTATGCTTAAATCATGTCCCTTTATCATAATTAACTGATACAAGACTGGCTCAAGATTATCAGTCCAGTTTGTTCAATACTCCAGCTTACACCGTAATCCATGTCAAAGTTGCCTTTACTCACTTGGTTTGTTGCTTTGTTCTGCGCCTACTCGTATAACCAGCAAATACTAGCAACACCCTCAGGTTCAAGTCACTTGCCACTCATAGTTTGTTTCAACTACGTTCGGAAACAGTACCAGAAGAACATATACAGCAGTATTAGGGGAAGACTATAATTTCTCAACACTTCATCTCACACGACTTGATGTCATCTGTATGGCCTGGTCTGTTCACGTTAGCCAGTACCTCCTAAGCACTAAGGAAAAGAACATCCTGTCTCTGTATTTTGAAGGTCGAACTGTTCCTCATATCGATAAAGCCCATCATCAAAAGCCTGGTAGATAAGAAAGTTCACCAAATTCTTTTTATCTTAATGACATTCATACAGAAAAGATTACCGAATTCGTACACTCAAGGTGAGCCATTGGACCCCTGCCTCGGTGAGCAAAATTGCGGGGTCAACTGATAAGATAGGTCGCCCATTCGAAATTTTTATCGTAGAAACTAAAAAAAATCCAGTGGACAGCCGCCTTCTATAGCAGGCATTAAGATCTCAAGCCAATCCAAAACACCAACTCAGCTTTACCATTCTCAATCCTCCCTCGACTCTATCACCTTTTTGAATAACCCGCAGGACCCTCCAGTCAAATAACCAACCCGCCACAATGCCCAAGTCGAAGCGCTCAAAGCTCGTCCACCTTACACAGGTCTCCAAAAAGACGCGCGAGAACAAGGACAAGCTCTTCCAGAACATCCGCGATGCCGTCCCCGAGTACCAGAACTGCTTTGTTTTCAGCGTTGATAACATGCGAAACAACCATCTCAAGGATGTGCGCCGTGAGCTCTCCGACTGCCGGTAATGCCTCTCTGCCTGAACCTCTCGAGCGCAAGCAACTAATTCTGTATAGCCTCTTCTTCGGAAAGACAAAGCTCATGGTAAAGGCCCTTGGCCAGACTCCCGAGGATGCCCTCGTGCCTGGAATTGAGAAGCTCAGCCGTCATCTGACTGGTACCGTCGGTCTCATCTTGACCAACCGCCCTGCCGAAGAAATCCTCTCTTACTTTGAGAACCTCGCTCCCGTCGACTTTGCCCGCGCCGGCGCCGTGGCCACCCGCGATTTCTCTATTCCTACCGGTGTTGTCTACGCTACCGCCGGTGAGGTCCCCGCCGAGCACGACGTTCCTCTCGAGCACAGCATCGAGCCTGAGCTGCGCCGTCTTAATGTTCCTACCCGCATGGTCAAGGGTCGTGTTGTGCTTGGTGACGAGTCTGGTGAGGGCGAGGAGTACGTTGTTTGCAAGGAGGGTGATGTTTTGGATTCGCGACAGACAAGATTGCTCAAGCTGTTCGGTGTGTGCTTGAGCGAGTTCAAGGTCAAAGTGTTAGCGTAAGTTTGGTCCCTTTCGAAGGCATTGATTTGGTATAGAAACTGAACTAACACGCTCTAGATACTGGAACGCTGCCAGCTCTGAGGTTACAGAGGTCAACCCCAACGCTATGGATGACAGTTAGACGAGCCTAGAGCTACGCATATAAAACGGTGCTAGACGTTGGGTTTGACATCTTCTGTTTGAATGACTGATACCAGCATGAAATTTTTATGGGATCTCGGCGTTGAGGGCCAGGGGATATGGAGGGCATCATGTTTTACCAATAGGCCCGCCCGAATGACAATACGTACTTCAAAACAATCACGCGATTTGGTTCTTCTTTTAATTGTTATTGAACATGAAAACTCCTAAGTGATACATCAGAGTCGGCCTTATTAGCCGGCCTAGGCGACATCTCGGGGGTCAGTAGGTCACGGAGTCTTACCCCTATACAGCATGTTACAGCTGGTTCACCAGAACCACCACCCTCCGATTTTTGTCCCCAACTCCCTAAAAAAGCAAAAACAAGTAGACTACATAAAACAGTTACCTGACACATTGCGTAGACCCAACCCCATCAAGATGTACCAGAGGATGCTACATCAAACAACTAGGTTGGCTATCATGTCTTGGTCGGTTAGATGATGACAGCAGAACACGTAGAAAACCTGACGAATCCAATCGAATGGAGGCGTATAGTATAATCCCGGGTTGCTTGGGCTTCGTTGTCGGTGATAATGGTGTGCTTACCCTTTGGTGGAAAAGGGGCATGAATTAATGACTGGAAGATGAGAGCGACAACCCACCACACAAGTCCAGGAGTGAAACTACCGCTTTAGTAACGGCGCAACTTTCGAGGATCCTCGTAGCCACCGTCGTATCCACGCTTGCGGCCACCGTCGTCGTCGCGAGGTCTGTCGTAGTCTCGGTCCCTCTCGCGATACCCACCTTCTCGTCGGCCGCCAATGGGTTCCATGTTGCTTCCGGTGCGTCGGTTCTCGCGTTCTCCGCCGTATCGACCACCGTCGCGATGGCCGCCACCGTGTCTGTCGTCATATGAGCGACCACCACCTCGCGAATCATACCCACCGGGGCCTCGGTCACCCCTTCGGTCGCCACGATCACCACGGTCACCACGGTCACCACGGTCCCGGTCACTATGACCGCCGTTTCTGCGGTCGAATCCAGGGCCAGACGGAGCGTCGCTAGGTGCACCATAGCCGCCTCGGTCGCCACCTCGGTCACCACCACGGCTGAAGTCTCCGCCGCCGCTTCGGAAACCTCCTCCACGGCCGCCGAACCCTCCTCGGAAGCCACCTCGTCCGCGTCCGCCGTCAAAGCCCTTGAAGCCGCCACGGAAACCACCGCCGCCGCCGCCAAAGCCACCGGGACCCATGGGACGAGCAGCCAAGGCTCTAGTGTAGCCACGACCTCCGAGACCTCCACCAAGTCGTCGAGGCTTCCAGCCCTTAACAGTTCTGCCTCGTTCGACGTCTACCTTGATACGTCGATCCTTGATGCGTATGCCATCACAAGATTCCAAAGCCGCTGCTCGTGGTTGCGCCGGATGGCGCAGGTGTCAGTCAATCTTACCCTCAATAGTACCTTGTGTGCTGAACGAACATGACAAAAGAAAAGGAAGAAGCAGAGACGGGCAAGCTTGAGGGCCTCTTGATGTCTCGCTATATACTTCGTGAGAAGGGCAAGCCTGAGGGCCACATCTCAAAAGGTACATCCAGGGAAGAAAACAGATGGCTAGTCAGAGGAGGAAGGGGGATATATTTACCTCGCATATCTTTCTCTCGTTCAAATACGACGAAAGCGTAACCTCGGTGGGGCTTCTTTTTCTTGTTTGGCTTCTCGTGGGCATGAGTGTCAACAACGATGCGGATCTGTGATCATGTCAGTCTATATAATTATGAAAGTTTCCTCAAGGTTGCATACGCGCTCGATGGGGCCAAAGCGACCAAATTCTTTTTCGAGGTCTCTCTCATCGGCGTCATAACTGAGACGCGCAACCATCAGAGTCTTGAACGCATCGCCACGGACGTTGGGATCTTCATTTGGCTTATCTGTATATCATGTTAGCTTGTGTAATGCGATGGAATGAACTGGGTCTCCTGACGATTGTCGGGCGCCTCTGTGATGAGCTTCTCCAACTTCTCCTTCTTCTCCTGCTTCTTGCGATCGCGAGCTTGCAGCCAACTCTCGGTGGGGTTATAGACATCGGTCTCCTTGTATTTCTGAAGCTCTGGGAGAAACTGGGCGACGCCGCTGATGGGCGCTGTCTTGCGGTTCTGAGGCGCATGATCGGGTGGATCAATGTATCGTAGGGGAGGTCGCGCCGCGAAGAGCGCGAGCAGGTTAGGGGGCAACTTGTCTGTCATTGCGCTGTCGAGTCGAATGGGCGATAAATGAGTGATAAATGAAGCTGTTAGGCGAATTTAACTGTACGCGCATGTGTTCGCGATAAAAAGGATAGATGAAAAGCCAATGCAGCAACAAGTTTAATTGAAGTTGTCACGCCCTCGTTTCGTGGGGGAAATTAAACCTTGAGACTGACTGCCTGGACTCGAAGGAGTGCCTAGCGGCTGAGGCTTTCCTATCAGCCGATATTCTGCCGCTCCGCGCTAAACCTCAATGGGACGCATTGCACGAGAGCTGATTTTCTGGCGATAGCCTCCCAGCATACCAATTCTTTCCGTTGTCGGATGATGAGCAACGATTGATACGGCCACATAAAAATGACTGTCAAGGCGTTAAGACAAATAGCAAAGGGCCAGGTATGTCCATTCCGCAGACCCCCTCGGAGCATAGGTACTGACTTCTCTAGAATGGCCTTGGCGCATTTATCCTCCAGTGCAAGAAGTTGGACTTCTACTACTGCGATTGGGCAGGTAGTTCCAAGGGCATGAAGTACGTAAACCAATCTAAGACTCTTCCTCACCTTTTAAGCATTGTCTAACCCTGCTATAGCGGCTTCATCAAGTCTCTTCTCCCTAAGTTCGCCGCCGCCAATCCTCAAGTCGAATTCTCTATTTCTCCCCGACCCGGCAAGCACCCCGTCGTCGTCGGCCACTACATCAACGGTCGAACCAAGCCCGTCTGCGTACGAAACTTATCACCATACGAGATCCTTCAGAAGGCCGAGTTGTTGCGTGATGCCAGCGGAGAGAAGTTGAAACGTCACAACCAGGCCGTTACAAGCGCCAGGCCAAGTGTACGTGGTGTCTGGTCCCCATACCACGGTAAGGGAATGGTTGTTTAAAAACTGGCTTTACGATTGGGTTATTTCTGTATGTATAGATGTTTGTAAACAATTTGGGGGTTGCTTGTTGCATTGGGTTACGAGGAAATTTGTACGATTTATAGCAAGATCTCCATTAGTTGGGAGGCGGAATGACAATTGCTTTACATCTACACCGCCAGCTGTCTGTGCATGCTTAATGATGAGACTTTTGTGATATCCGACTCATAGTAAAGACTCAGTGCGAGCATTGGTCACATAGCATTGGGATTGACAAGATATTCATGGGTATAATCATTTTTGTTTTCATTCATCATCTATCTGCTCTCGTACCAAGGTATCAAACCCTCGATGGAACAAGGCGTTTTACTTTTGAATTAATGCATTTACTGCTTGGTAGCGTTGATGATGTCGACGACTGAAGGTTCCCGGTTAGCACATTTCGAGGTGAGAGCATAATGACAAACTTACAAGCAGGCTTGAGAGAAGCACCACCAACGAGGAAACCGTCAATGTCGGGCTGCTTGGAGAGCTCGCCGCAGTTCTTCTCGTTGACGCTGCCGCCGTAGAGGATGCGGGTCTCGTCAGCAACCTTGTCGCTGATGCCACGGAGGAGGTCACGGATGGCCTTGTGGACCTCTTGGGCCTGCTCAGTGGTAGCAACCTTGCCAGTACCAATGGCCCAGATGGGCTCGTAGGCGATGACGATGTTGGACCAGTCGGAGATCTGGGACTTGAGGGACTCGAGCTGGGCAGAGACGAACTCGATGGTCTTGCCAGCCTCACGGGTCTCGAGGGTCTCGCCGCAGCACCAGATGACCTTGAGGCCGTTGTCAGTGGCGTACTTTGTCTTGGAGGAGATGGTCTCGTCAGACTCGCCGAGGATCTCACGGCGCTCGGAGTGACCGAGGATGACCCAGTTGATATCGCTGTCCTTGAGCTGGGAGACGGAGATCTCGCCGGTGAAAGCTCCGTTGGGCTTGTTGAAGACGTTCTGGGCGGCGACCTCAACCTCCTTGCGGAGGGTCTCGCGGACAAGAGGGAGGTAGAGGGCAGGAGGAGACACGACGACCTCTAGAATGGTGTTAGTCAATGTTGTTCCAACAAAAACAGTGAGGGGTTCTGTTGAGAAGCTGGCGCGGGGGAGGGGAAGAGAAGATTGACGTACCAGCGTTCTTATCAAGATCAGCCTTGTTGAGGTTGTCGACAATCTCCTTGATGGACGACTTGGAGCCGTTCCTAAAGAAAATAAATATAAGCTTCTGAACAGCTTGACCAAATATCTGCGGCCTTTTTGCTTCATGGAGGGGGAGAGCAGAGTAGAACGCAGCATATGGCGGGGTAAAAACTTACATCTTGAAGTTGCCGCCGACGAAGAACTTGCGAGCCATGATGGGCAATTAACGTGTAATGATGTTGAAGAGAAGAGGGTTGTAGGTGAGCAAAAATTGAGGCAGATGAGGAAGAATGAAGAATGATGTTGAGGTGGATTGGAGAAAGCTAATAAGTACTCAAACGTAAATAGTCACGTCAGTTAAGTTAGTACTGTAGCTCCTACAGGTGGGTAGGTTGTGCTTAATTTAGAGCGCTCAGACCAGGACAAGTCAGGTCATGAATTATCGACAGACAACAAAGACATGGATCAATGGGTTCAGTTTTGGTTTTAGAGGATATTGAGAGGTACAATCGAATACAATCGCACCATATTATCTATCGCCAGTGACTAATTCGTATACAGTCCTTGTATATGTATCTGCACCCGGATAGCATCACTTACAAGACTCCAGCAATATACTGCCTCATACGGCGGCAGACTTCGGAGCTTACTACCGTTCAAAATACGCTGCTCTTCCGTTTCTCTCCTTCATCCACTGGTCCGTCTATCACTACTCAAGGTATCCAGTAACGTACCTTTCTATTACATCCCAAAACCAAAAACTTCCAGATGCTTCCCTCAGGTACCCGAGTCTCAACAGCAGCGTCATAGTGGAGGCTCCAGGACCTAACATCATAGGCCTCCACTAACAACCTACGAGATGCAACTGAAACCACCGAGACCGTGACCGAGCCGACAATATCTCGGAGCTACTCGCCGCAGTTGGCGTGCCATAAATCGACATTGACCTCTTCAAAGCACCGTCTTCGTAGACTCGGTGAGGTGAGACGAGATTCTACCACGGATGCGTGTAAAACCATCCCCGAAGAACAGAAGAGCTGCACTCACTGTATCTCCACGATCTTGCCCCGGGGAGTCTCACCCTGCTTCTTCCGAAAAACTGCAGGTTTCACCGCTGATCTTGAGCTGTCTCAGCGTCTAATATCTCATCTACGATCCATCTACAACGAAATCTTGGTTGCCGAAACCACTTACAAGGGCATAACTCACCAACTCCGGTCCATCTAGCAATGTTACTCATCGGGCCATCAATGGTGAGTGCGTATCAAAGTTCACAATTTATCGAACCATCCATGACCCTCGCATGTCAGGCCATGTAAGGAGGCAGTATCAAGCGTCCATCTCACTTTCAAACTCTTTTAATAAACAAACTCGATTGAATTCCCAAATCCTATCCGCAGTGATGCTATCAATATCAAAATTCCTCCCAAACAAAGTGTCTAATCTGCTACCCTTTCCTGTTGTCAAGGGCCATCTGGTGTTGTTATCTGTAAAATCTGTATCAAACTCAAATCAGAATGATCAGTCTATGTTCCTCCTCTTGACGTCCCCCTTTCTTTTCCTTTTCAACTCGACTCTGAAGTCGTTCATGTTTCTCCCGTGACGGAGACTCCGTTATCCTCCTGGCGCAGCAATGGCGCAATCCTTGGGTCGACGTCCATGGTCCGTGTCCTTAGATAGATGGATTCCGGTAGTAATGCAGCGCATCCGTTCCTTGGGAAATAGTCTACTGGGCGGGACATGTCCCTCTGCCGTAGATCATGGGCATTGTTGCCCGGTCCTTGGGACGTCTTGGAGAATCAGAATGTCTCTATATTAGACGGACTTCTTATCTCTGCGTATGCACTTGCACATATCAATTTTGGTTTTTTTCGGTAGCAGACAAGATTCGCATATCTGGAGTTTATGATTAGTCTGGTGCATGTCCATAGGTCCGAGAGACAACTTACAATTCACTCAGCCAGTGCCAACCAGAGTGTTTCCAGGGTTGTTGATGGCATTGAGGTCGGTGGTAAGCTTCACCATGGAGCCAAGGCGGCTCTGGATGGTTCCAATGTGTTGAAGGTTCTGGGCATCCTCAGGCTTGACAAGGCTTCGCATGAGGCTCTCTACGGCCTTGCGGTGTTCCATCCACTGGTCAAGAAGAGGCTGGGTCAAGTTCTCCTTGGGCTCCGGGGGAGGGGGCATCGACTTGACAGTCGCTTTGCGGCTGTTGGAAGCCTGGGGCTCGGCAGTCTCAGTCTTGCGCTTACGTCCCTTCGCAGGCTGAGCAGGTCCAGTTGTAGGTGAGCCACTGGAGCTTCCGTGGTCGTTGTGAACACGCTTCATGTGGTCGCGAAGGTTCCACTGGCGGGGGAATCCGTTTCCAGGGACGGCACGCTCGCAACCCTCATAAACACAGAGGAAAGGCTTATCACCATGGCCATGGAGTCCGTGGGCCTCGCGCTCATGGCGGAGGAGGCAAGCAGTCGACGAGAAGCGGGCGCCCTCGCACGACTCAGCCTTGCAGCGGTAGGGCTTCAGGTGGGAGTCCACAAATTTGCTGAACAAGTCAGTACGCATTATCTGATTATATGGGTGAATGGGTTCTTACTCATAGTTGCACTTGAGCTTCTCGGGTCGGTGGTTGCAGCTGGACTGTCCTTCCCATGGGCAGTGGTAGAGTCCATCCTCAAATGGGGCGGCCTTCTTGTACAGGTCGTGGTCCCGGGCGGACTCACCGTCACTGTTCTGTCGTCGTGGGCCAGTGAAAGCAGATGTGGCAGCGGGAAACTCGTCAAGTGTGGGCATGGCCTTTCCACTAACATCCTCAGGGATCAAAGCAATGTTCCGGTCAAGGCTATAACAGTCGACTTGGTAAGAAACCGGATCAGGTGTCGCTTTGCAGCTGGGCATTACGTACCTTGGTGACTGGCACTGAATTTGAGGAGAAGAGTTAGGGCTCTGGTTAGGGAACCACAAATCCTCAATTGTGTTGGGAGAAGATGATCGAGAGATAGAGCTAGAAAAGCAGTCCCAGGGGCTAGGGGGGGAGTTCTCGACAAGGGAAACATCAGGGCCGAGTTGCATATGAGAGGGAACAACGTGCAGAGGGCTGGCATCGGGGAGAGAAAAGGTGGCATCACCGTTCAATCCACCATCAAGAGAGTATCCAGGCCAGTACATCTGGTTCGTGATACCATCGGTAGGGTCCAGGAGGCAAGTATCAATTCCATGAATGGCAGCTCCAGTTTGGGTTCCAGTCTGAAGAGTGGAAGCATTACCTGTGAAGTCCATGTTGGACAGATGTGATGATTGTGATAGCGAAGAGCCGCTAGACCTGCTTGAGCTCACCCTGGACATGGCTTGTCCACCTTGGGTCACTGAAGCGGCAGTCCTGGATGTGGACCAGTTTCCTTGAGAGTGCACCCTGGTTCCTCGGGGTGTAGCATGGCCAGATGTGAAAATGAACTCCTCGGCTTCTCCGGAATGGGCGGATCCATTGTCTGAGAAATCTTGAAAGTTCTGTGGTCCTTCTACTGTCGTGGCCCACGACGAACCTGCCAACAGGTCCGTTGATGGTTCTGTTTGAGAAGAAAAAGAAAAGAGTCCAGAGTTGTGGGCCAATGATGGCTGAGAGAAGCTAAAATCGCTGGGGAAGGGTCAGTGTGCCGTTCTGCGCAATATGAAAGCAAAAAGAACAACAAAGAAACAACGAAACAATGCATCAGCCATTGCTTGAATCAACTTTGAATCTGTAGGTAAGGTTAGCATTATCGACCAGGCTGAGGTGGTTGTAGTTTACAGACCAAGTATGACAGTGTCAGGCATAACCTATAGTTAGATCTTGCATTCTGTCAAGACTCCTCAGGTCATCCATGGGAAAGGTTGTTGCCAGGCAGAAGGGTCGTCAACATAGTAATCAAGTCACGTCGATCGAATCCGGCAGTGTGATCCAGTGTTGGGTTGAGATATCGCTGTGTCGTCAAGTCCAGGGTCTTCAATCTAAGTATTCGCAGAAAATCAAGTTGGTATAGCATCATTATCGTCGATGTTGGGATTGCAGAGTCGAGTTGAGTAGAACAATCATCAAGATCCTTGGCATCCATTGTGTAATCGGCAGTAAGAGTCCTTTGGAAATTAAATTGGTGTCCATAAACGATGTCCAGTGCGGCTGCACCAAGAACGCAATCAAATTGGATTGCGAGGCCATTCAGCCAATGCTACCTTGAAGCCTAACACCGCTAAGCGGTACAGAAGGAGCAGCAGTCCAGGCGAAAGTGTTTCCATGGGTCGTTTGATATCCAGTCGAAATAAAATCCGCATATGAAAGGTCCATTCCAGAAAATGACTTCAGATAAAGAGTCCATTGTCCTAGGGTCGATTCCTGAAATCCGGTAGAGTAATCCTTGTAGTCCATAAACAGTCCAGGGTTTGATATTCCGATGAATAGCTGCTGTTTTCAATTTGAAAAACGGGCAATACTTACGAGGCGCATGGCCAGTGTGATAATATTTTGTTTGATTCATGTCCGGATGGACAGATCCAGTGAAGTGAAAATCCAGTGGCTTAATGTCGACAACATCCATGGGCATATAAGGGTCCTTTGATCCGGCAGAAGAGTTCCTGGAAAATGTCCTTGGGGCGAGTGATTGATGTAGTCTCCTGGGTTGATATCCTTGGACAGAGTGAAGCAAGATTGTCGGTGTACATGATTTGAGCGCAACATGATATAAAAAGAAAAAGCAAGCCTCCCAGGGAAGAGTAAGAAAAACAGTACCTGGACAACCCATGAACCTCATCGAGGTCAGAGTTCTTGAAAGCGTGCATGGTAGCAGGCTGTGTCACAAGAGTAACAGTCATAGTATCCTCGGAATGAGAGCAACTTTGAGCTCGTGAATCAGCAAAGATCAACGTTGGACGTTGTCTTGCAAGTTCAGACCAGTGGCAATACTGTCGAGTTGTTGGTGTTGTTGCGCGACAGGATGGATCCTTGGGCTGATTGGGTTGCTTTCAATTTCCTGGTGGAAGATTGAAAACGGTGTAGTTGTGTATGAGAAAGAAGGGAGAAAGGCTTGGTAGTCTATGAATGATTAGACTGAATTGTTGGTTGGGTAGTAAGAGGCGAGAGTTGGGCAGGAAAATTGAGGAGTAGAAGGGAGACGTTGGGCAACGAGGAATCCTGCGGGTTTTATTGTCATGGACACCTGACGACCTGCCGGGCCAGGGTTCCACTATCCATGGAACTGCCGCAAAACACGGCCATTGTCTGGTTGCAGGAGTGAGTTGGCGTTTGTGATTTCAGAGTGCAGAAACCGGTGTGTTGGATTATTGCAGGGATGGAGAGCGAAGGGATGGGCCATAGCGACGAGCGACTGGTCAACTTCCCTGATTTAGGATGGGTCGTGGTGGAGATAGGACCCTAGTCTCTATCCTATCACCTAGCATTAACCTATAAGAAGGAGGGATAATGGCTGTCGAACAACGCATCACTGCAGCTTTGTGAGCGCAAAGCCAAGCTCGACGAGGATGTGGTGCGAAAGATGTGAGGAAACAGGGCCAACAGAAGAGAAAAGACGAGGTTGGCCGAGATTGCTTCCAAAGCGTCATCTCGCCTGTGTTGTGAAAGATTACTCTGGTTGATTACGCTGGTTGATCACCTCTCCAGGATGAAAACTAGTGTCGGATACAGCAGCCTCCGTATTGGACCACAAAGTATCTCAGAGCCGGCTCCTGACGATGACTTTCACCATAGCCTCAAGAGTTTTCTAGTCGCGAGTCAATTAGCAACTCTGTCATTCTCGTCTGTGTCGGAGTCTGGTCGTGTTTTCATGGCCCGCTGCGCTATTATGAGAAATGACCCTCCATCACCAATAACTCCTGCGGCCAAGTCAGCATGGGTGGATTAAACAAAGCAATCATCGCCAACCAGACCACGTCCTGTGAACTAATATGCAACAGACGGCACACCGAGCATGCCGCTTATCACCCAGGTGGTCTATATTCGTCCTGTGATTGCTCACGTAGTAGACCGCAACAGGCGGGGTAGGCCTTGGTTTGTTTTTAGTAGGCCTTTAAAGGACTCGCAGAACAATGCAAGTGGGCTACCTGATGGGCCAGCGAATCGCTCGTAGGATGCATATGACACACAACTGCGGTCGAGAATGTGTGAAATGCAAATGCAAATGCGAATACAAAATCAGGCGGCTGAGGCGCTTCGACAGATCAGAAAAGACGGCGAGATAACGAGACCGAATAACCGAGTCATAACGTGGCCCAGTCCAAGAAACGGTTGGTGATTGAACATTGTTGATGTGACCACTGACCAGCCCGGTCATTGCCGACCACTCCTTGATACGCATGGAAGTGATCAATTAAAGGAGATGAGATTCAAGCAAGAAAAAGAAATGTAGATGTGTTGTTGGTGTTTGATTGGTCTAAGCTACGTACCGCGGATTTGAGTTTGCTTCCTTCCATTGTTGGGACCTCTGTAGCGGGAGCGCCGCCGTTCCGTGCCTCCCTTCCCTCCCCTTTCCCGTCTTTCCTACCTGGGAAAGAAGCAGGAAAGAACAATGGAAGGGAGAAACGGGAAGCGGCCCGTTACTCCACGTGATGGCTTGTAGCTCTCTCAACTTTGTGTTCTACTGTCGCTTCGGGTCTCTTATTATCGTAAATATGATATTCTAACTCTACCTCTATGCGTAGGTCTACGTGTGGTATTTTCTCATACAGAAGTCAACTCAGCCCATCTCTCCTTGACAACGCATCCATCAACTCTTGCTGGCCTTGAACTGCAGCAACCCAACGCCAATATCCGATAGCTCGCATTTACACATCGCTTCGCTTACCCTCTCTCTATTTTCAAGCAGTCAGATGCCAACTCGATCGAGATGAGCAAGCATGTCCTAGTCGGACTCCGTCAGCTCTATCACTGCTGGGCTTGCACTGCTCTCGCCCGATGTCTCTCTTGATATCCCCTCATTCCATAATTCCTCTAAGCCCTTTTCTAATTCGCCGTCTATTCCTCCCACCACTTCAGCCAGCATCGCCCGAGCTGACTTCCAACTTGTGATTCCCAACTCTCGACTGGCCAGTTTCATCTTATCGCTGTAAACGCCTCGCCATTTGTCCAGTTGTCTCTCTTCGATTACGTTATTGGCCCGGCCAGTGAACGCTATAGACGCACCAAATAGTACGCAAAACAACCAGAGTGACTTTGTCCATCCACTCATCCTGAGATGCTCTTCGCCTGCATTAACATCATCTATGAGTTGTTCGAGGAGCCAGTCTATCATGGTTACGTCGAAGTATTTATCGCCCAACTCGCAGCAAAGGTAGAAGAAGGTAGCGATGAAGCTCGTCCGACTGCTTTTGGGGTCCCCGTTTAAAATTCGTGGCACGTATTGGCTCGCGCTGAAACCTCTTGAAATCTCGTAGTTGAGGTTGAGATCCCTGGTGTGGTTTTGCCAGAGCCTGGCTGCTGGTGTTTCGAGGTCTTCCCACCAACCATATCTTGGGGCTTCGCGCGGCGGTAGCGCTGTGATATCCCATATCGACGCAAATAGGAGAGCCATAAAGGTTGGTTGGTATTCGGGTACATTCACGAGCTGGCCTGCTTTTCCGGTTCGCAGCCCTTCTCCGACCCTGTTCAAAATGTGTCAGCAAAGGTCATGTTAGCGCCAAGTCCCTTCAACACGGCTTACATCTTGAGCATTCTTTGGGGCAACGTCGGCACCGGATCGATCACCCTATTCCACTCCCTCACTGCAGACTGGATACCCCTCAGGTGCCTTGATGAAGCATCCAGCTCCCCTATCGCGCCCTGGGTCACGAATCGTTAGTATCGACTGGTCGATTGACACATTTGCAAACTATGAACCAAGGAAATCCATACCTCTGTCAATGCAAGTGCAGATATAGCCAACATGGTGTCTCCGCTCTGTGCTAATTCTGGACTTTGGAGCTGTTCTCTCGCGAATTGATAGGTTGCTGCTTTATGGTACAGGAACGGGATCCTGACCTCGTCCATTGTGCCGGTAACCCATGCCCACTGACATGCTGAAAGCATGAGGCACATGTGCATATAACCGGGGTTCTCGAACGATTTTTGTATTCTAGACAGCTGTCAGTTCAAAGTGTCTAGCCGGCCGAAACGACCCGGTTGTCGGCTTGCCGTACGCTGAGGATTCCAGCTCTCGGGCTACAGGTCTCGAGCCCCAAACCGTGTACTGTGAGACTAGCTCAAGGCATTAGCCTTAAAGGACGGGCACTTTTTACAACAATATGACCTACAATGGCGCAGCAGGCGTTTGGAGGGCTCCGGGAGGGCATCGAAGGAGCCTCCGACATAGTTGTTGAGAGCATTGCTCAGCCCTGGGGTTGCTGGCTCGGTAAGTGCCATCTGAGAGCCGAAGCTCCCAACAGCAACATCGCTGGATGATGACGGGGAAGGCGAAGATTCATTGGACGGCAACGGTTGTTCTGGAGTCGGATATATGCATTCACTCCCCGTCTGGAGGCAATTGGTACTGTGTTGGCAATGCTCGTTAGTCAGACCTACAAGGCTTACGACTCGACCGACCACAGCCTCATGCAGAGCTCGTCTATCCCACGTGCGACACGCATAGCCTTGCAGCAACGACAAGAAAATGAGGGGGTAGTATCGTTGTTTCACGAGTAATGCCGGGGAGTTTAACATACCAGAGCGGCTTCTGCTCGTCGCACCTCACATGCCTGGCCTTGCATCGGGTGCATCCGTTTTTGCTTCTTCGATGAAACTTTCTCTTGCGTTCTGTGTCCTTGGGCGGCGCCATGATGATATCTTGGCATTCCTCTGTGGCTATGGCGGTATATTCCTTTGGAGCTGATTAAAGGCAACAATGGTCTCGTTTACATGCTGCTAATGTAGGCTCCATATAATCATCAGACACTGCGTCAACGGCTCGGGGGCAGTCAAGAGGAAATAAACCACGAGAAGCGTGGTCTAAAGGTACGGCTGACACGGTTTCAAGAAAGCAAAGGCAGGCAATTCAGAAATTCCTTCGTATTGAGGACCAGCCTTTGCCCGATACAATCCACGCCAACAGGCGGGATATCCCCAAATAGAATTCAAGGGAGCAAAGCTCGTTTTCCTAGACGAAGGCTGCAGGGTCTGTGTCCAATCAAACATCACTGATCCTCTTAGCCCCATGACTCGCTAGGTACCCAGTGGCGGGGGCTTGCTCGAAAAACCCGTAGAGGCTTCGTTTTTGCCCGGGGGGGATGAGATCAGTGAGGCCATATTGAGAGAATAGTCGGCCGCCAGGAGTATAACTGGGCTGGAATAAAATGTCTCGTCTTGCCAGTGGACCTAGACTCTGTGTCTTGAGAAGCTGCTACGTCACAAATGACATGCACGGCGACAGATATTTCAGATTGTAGCCTCATTTGCGACAGGGGCATAGTGATAACGATGGCTGGTATTAAAGAACCAGCCCGCCGTTGTCAAGAAACACGAATATGAGATATATGTTGGTCAGCAATACGGCAGAATGGCATGGAGCGACGCAGAAACCGACTCTGCAAGCGGTGAGGAAGAGGTGATTCTCTATGCAAGCCGAAATGCTTTATTGGCACCTTTTCTCTCATGTCTCGTGCCACGAAATGGCAAAGGATTGAGGTTCTCACGATACCGAAGCACGCCGAATCTCCAATACGGAGCGGAGCACTAGTCTCTATGGGCGCCGGGTCGGTGTGGGCCGCCTCTCGGAGCTGTCTCTCAAGCTTGAATGTTAGTGACAAAAGTGTGGGGTTTTGATGTCTATTTTGGGCCTTTTCCAGACGTCAACAAGGGGAGACTGCATTAACGAACGCCTGGTATCGAGAGAATAGCTCGTGTTCCTTCAGCCATGAAACCACGTGCTAAATAAGCGGCGGAGGCGCGAGACATTCAGCCCTAGGGGCAAGTGTGTAAGACAGAGAGACAATGATACATTCTGTCTTCTAAGCAAGGGATGTTGTCTCGTGTCGTGAAATTACCTGAGATATTCCAAATATGAGAGGCTGGTTGAATCTCGTGTTGGAAGCTCAGGGCAGTCGAGTCCAGGGTATGGAGGCCGATGGATGAAACAATGGTAGCTCGCCATGTCGTATCCAAGAAAAGATTATAGCAGAATCATCGGCCGATGGAGGATGATTGGAAGAGGCAAGCTGAGCAAAGGCTCGGTTTGTCAGGGCTGAACTGATCATCGAGTGGATGTGCCGAGATCATGGCTAAGGCTGTGGTAATGTTGATCCCTTGGGAGGCAGGGCGCGCGAAAGGTGAGACACGGGAAAGACATTTAGCAAAGCAGAGAAAAAAAGAAGAAAAGAAGAAAGAGTTATCTGACATCAAACAAAAGGAATAAGGTTGTTTCGAGTGGCTTAGAAATGTCGGCATGAAAAGACGTCGCTTTGTTTACTAGGCCTGTGCCACCTCATCTCCTCCACGTCAATCTTCGACAACAAGGGAGGGAGTTGGAGCTGGGTTCCGCAGATCAGGTCACATGCATTTGCCCATGTCATGTTAATTAATGATCTGGCATCTTTCCAGTGGACAGCCCTACTTCGGCTAATCGAAGATATGGGGAATTGATGTGAACAAATGCCGCCTTCCACGAGGCGGTCAACCGCTAAAGAATATCTCTCAGCCTTGACGTCTCAACAACGCTCATCAAATCAAGAACCGAGAATTTACCCGTCCGTTAGTTATCTTGGTCCACAGGCATGATACATCCGCCTCACATCCGGCAAAGCTGAGTTCGGCCGGCCAAGGACCCCTTCTTCTTCTGTTGTCAGGTGCCGAGAGATGCCACGAGCTTCAAGGGTCACGGCAGGGCTGGTACTGGTGGTGGAGTAGCCAACATTGACGTTGCCGGTTGTTTGCATCAACGTCAGACCATTGTGTCGTCCTGTTGTCCAAATCGAGCAGGGCACTTTGTCTTGTGTGAGGTTGAAGAGAGTACAGAGACACGCAGAATTTGGAGACAATTCAAGAGGCAAAAGATAGCAATCACAATCATGTAACGAACGATTGTATGAACTTCTTCATCTCAATTATTTACTGTTATCATCACCGCAGTTTGCCAAATGGTGTCAGGCTTTGCTCATGTCGTTCCTCATAACTACTCACACTCAATCAACAGCCGCCCTATTAACGATCAACCCCCAGATTCGACAGGTTCCGCCTTTCCGAGGGTGGCCAACCGTCGTCGTGGTCTGCTGGCAACTGACAATTGATGAGTTGGTTGGTGTGTTCCAGTTATTCCTTGTAACTACCCAAAACTCAAAACCCAAAACAAAACCCAACCGCCAGGCACCTCGCTCCCACTCCCACTCCCGTCGTCCCGTGATGGAGGTGGTCAGTGGGCATCAATTGAAGCCCTGTCGGGTGCACTTACATACGCATTATGACACGCCTTGGTGCCTGACCTCGACCCTTTAGTTACCTTAGCTTCTATCGAGTCCTTGACATTGACTTTGACCGCTCCTCAACGGTTCAAGGTGGTACCCTGTTCATACTCACCTCACACTTGACATCTCCTGAGGTCAGCGATGCCAACGCGTCTTGGGCAACAATGCTTGCGGGCCCAATCCCAATGATGCCCAGCAGCGCAGCAGAGAAGCATTCGCTCAATCCAAGGCCGAGGCAGTGGAAGCGGTGCAGCCCCGCGAGTACAGGCTGTACAGCACATTACAGCGTAGTACATTCTACTCTGGGGTAACCCGGCACTCCTGTCTCTCTGACGATAGGTGGTCATTTTTGGCTACACAATCGTCGATTATTTCAGAGAGTTGATTCTGGTCATACAGATACAGTAATTACCGTTTCAACATCTCTCGATCATTAAGCTCACCCACCCTAGCTCTAGATCAGAGGCAGGGTTTGCTCGTGGATTCTCTTCGCTTGATAGTTAGGTTGCTTGCGCCATCAAAAAGTCAAGTCTTTTGCCGATATTACTGTAACTAAGGTACTGACATATTCCAGGTTTCAGGTACTATCGCCAACCTCGCAAGCGTGAGAGTGACACCCTCCCAAACATTACACGATTGGATTTTGGGGCGAATTCTCTTGCAAATCTTTCCAGAAAAAGTATTTGGTCCATCCCATCACTTCACGCCTGGTCCCTGTCGCTGCCCACTCCGCTACGCTACACTACTCACTACTACAATTTGACTAGTGAATGGGGCATCGCATCGTTTTTTTCCATCCATCGCCATCTCTCACGAACAGGGTTTCGGTCCATGACATGCGTCGTCCCCGTGTCTGTACCTCATCCCTTGCAGCCTCACGGACGAACATAAATCGTCCCTATTCCGAGCTTCAATCTTCCGTCCTTCTCAAATCTGTATCAGTTCAGCTCAGTTCAGCTCATCCAACAGCTTTACCTGCCAAACTGGTTCGCTGAGAAGCGCCTCCAAGGATCTTGCACTACTGTCTTAGTGCTTCTTCACTATTATCCGCGAAGTTTTTTTTTTTATCCAATCCAGCAGGAGTTGGCCTTTGCAGATTGATCCATCTACCTGGACCACATACCACAGACCACAGAACACACAGGTCACACCGCCTACAACCGCCAGCAGGAGGACCCAGGGAATTTCATCACCATCTCAGGAAACCCTAGTCATAATAGTCACCGTGGATGCCCCGGAGAGAAGAGTTGGACTTTTTAGAACCAGACGCCAGCCCAGCCCAGCCCAGCTCATAACTACGCATACGGATACTTTACCTTTTGGAAAAACCAAACCTAGTCCAAGTCCAGGATTATTCACTGCCCAAGGGACCCAAGGACCCATAGTGTACAAGCAAGCTGTCTGCTGTCCATCCATCCATCGGTTTACCGGTAGTCTTTCTCTCTTTCTCTCTTTTTTTAATTGGAACCCAAGGTGTGGACGTGGACTAGAACGTGGATCCGTCCGTTGCTTCTTTACGCCTGTGGATTTCTCTTTATCAGCCGCAAGTCTCGTCAGGTCACGTCTTGTCAAAATTAACACTTGCGGTTTTTACAATGATGAGCCAGTACAGTATGGCACAACCAGACCATGCTTACAAGACCTCTACAATGTCAAACATTCCCTGGAATCCTACTCGCAGGTGAGACAGCATTCCTCCCTCTGCTGACCGTCCGTCCCTGTATGGAATCGTGGTTGGCTAATTCACCGGTAGTTCATTTACCGAACCCTCGGTACATGGCAGCTTCGACAATGGCTTTTACTCATCACAAAGGTATGGTAATTCTCGGAACAATACCAGCTCGGACTCATTAGTAACATCGGCCACTTCAAGTCTCAACTACTCTGCCAGCAACTATGACTTAACTGGCGGTCTGCCTATTGGTAACGGCGGCGGCCATCTGTCGCGACCCGACTCGGTCTATCCTACTGCTCCCTCATATGGTGCCCGTCCTCCTTCTGGTTCATATGGGAAGCCTGTCGGACATGGCTCGTACAAGGGTTCAACCTCTCAGTCTTGGGAGAATCAGGATCGCTACTCACCTACGGACTCGGTGGACGACATTATCGCATCGCCCAACCTGTCTGACTACTCCCTGGAAAATGGTATGAACAGCTCTGCTCCAGGAGGAAAGTCGAAGTCATCTGGAAAAGGCCGATCGCAAAGACGACCATCGAACCGTGATGAGTTTGACGGTCCTCATCAGTTCTTGCAGCGACCACCCCCAGATGTCATTGCTCTGCAGGAGCGAGAGCTTCCTCATCTGCCTACGAACCTTCATGTCCAGGAGCAGGACAGTGTTTTGAGCCAGGTGAATGACCGACTCTCGCAATGCGCCTACGATTTCGTTGCCAAGTACCAGTTTCCGATCCCTCTGACCCAGGATATGAGGCCCGTTGAGCGACCTCAGGATCGAGAATGGACTGAGTGGGTTTATCTCCTCAAGCGTCTCGCAACGAAGCGACGCATCCCAGCGCGAGTACTCTACAACGGACAGATTAAGCAGTTTGTTACGATTCTCGAGAACTCCCTCGAGATGAGACACGCTGCCAAGCACCAGAGTCGCCCTCTCAAGGACGACCGCAACATCCTTCAGCTGATCTCGGCCGGTATTCAGGTGGCCAAGATCCTGAAGGATGCGTCGGCTATGGACTACCTAGACCGACTATACGTTTCTACAGACAAGCAGATTCAGGATCGTGCCGCAACGCGGTACCGAGCTTAGGAATCCAAGCTTGACGACGAGTCTGAAAGCGACTCTAATGACATACGTTTATATGCTCTCCCAGAACAGGAGACATGATGCCGGTGACGACAACGGCACAAATCAGAAACAGGGATGTGGCCCGAGCGAAAGGGTTTGGTTTGGTTTGGGGCCACAAGCACAATTTGACATTGTGAACGATAATGTTTATCATATACGGGCGATTCTCTCTTGGGTCAAAGGGGCCGGCGTGCCAGGTTCGCACCAGCCCTTCCCAGTAACCGTCATTCTGGTTGGGAGGTTATTGTCTAAGCGTGTTGGAGTTTATTTTGCGGCAACATTTGCTATTTCTGATTTCATGTTTTGAGTGTGAACGAGTCATGTTTCGTGCTTTCTGTTTCTTGCATATGTTTATACTTATGGTTTTAACTGGTTTTGAAGAGTACTCCAATACAGGACTCACGATGATGAATTCACTGTTTGTTTTAGTTATCAAAGCTGATTCGAAGAGCTCATGGCATATCATGCTTGCCATTTCAACCGTCTCGCCTGTTGGTGGCGTTGGGCAACGATTGTGATGGTGGTGGTGTTGGGCATCGGTTGGGTTGGCAAGGATTATGATTTGGGGGTGAAGGCCGTGATGATGATCTCTCGGGAGCAGGCATCTCTCAACTCTATTATCACTGCTGATCGTTGGGCATGGATCGGGCGTGTTCCTAGTGGGTATTAGGAATATGGCAATGGTGGCCTCTTTGAAGGCTGACGGGCGCTACTTGATGGGGTGATGGAGATGGTTTCAGAGAAACACAAGCACTACGAATGCCATATGAGCGAATATGATACATAGAACTTATCACTCTATTCTTGGCCGTTTCACTGAAGAGTGGAAACCCACCAATGAATGATACATTGTTCAGCTGGCCAAACCTAAGTGTTGCATCTCCCTTAGGGTAAGCTACGAGGAATCAAATCTCGGAACTTCACCTCAAATCATAGTGAGATTAAGATTCATAGATGTCAAGTTCATGTGAATCATCGTATTATCCAAGATCCTCGGCATATGCATCGGGCATGCGAGGCCACTGGTCATATGATGTTGAGGCTCCAACACAAAACAACGACTTGAGGCCTTCATGCTGTGATGCACGAAATCGTACACCAATCGGATTGTTACAGACACAGATCGGATAATGCTACCGTTGCTGCTGTGCGATCTCAATGACAGCTCGCACCTCTACGATAGACTTGTTGATTGACCACCTGACAGCTGCAGAAGTCCATGAGCCAACATATATGCACTATTTGCAAAAACACATACAAAACCATAGTAGAGCAGAACTTAGAAGACAATAGTATCACTTGACAAAGTACTATAATAGGAATAGCGTATCTGAGCATGTGCATAAACGACTGGATGCGATAGGCACTTCGAGGTACTTGATAATGTGAGCAAAGTCCACACAATACAAAGTACTAGGCTCTCGGTAGCTGTTTAGGTTTAGCGTGGGAAGTATCAAGACGTCTGAGTAGGTTGACCGAGACCGAGAGGGAAAAGTGAAGCAGGCGACTTTTCTTATTCCTCTTTCTTGATTGCTTCTTTCGCTTCGGTCAGGTTTTGGCAAAAGTGCAATTTCTTTGACTTATATCTCGTCGCTCTCGCCCACGTCGAGAAAGTGAACTTGTAGGACCGGAGCCTTACGAGTCACGATTACGACTACGATACGCACTTGGGGGACGACACTACCTAGGATCACTGATTAATGAGTTTCATCTCAATAACGACCAAGATCATAACATAAACAGTGAACAACTGTGATATTCAGCCTCATTTTCACATAATTGACATTACTATATAAACGCTCAATTTCATCGCCTGGATCAAACCATCTCTTATCATCTCGACCCGACCTGGATCTAATCAACCAATATCATCAACTTCAACATATACCCTGAAACAAAGAGTATATATCTTCCAACCTCTATAGACTACCACTATGGCTTCCGTCCACTCCCGGCCCTCACCAAACTCTTCATCCCCTTACGACTTTGAGTCCGTTCCCGACGACGAATCATGGCAGTATATCGGCTACACAGCAACGGGCTCTGGGCCATCGTCCGTCGGCTTCCTTTCTGATCCTGCTAGTGGAAGTCTGGGTAGCTTTGCTATGGTTGGAAATGTCCACGGAACACCATCTCCTTTCATGCCTGGCAATACGCCATCACCCTATGCTGCCGGCAACACTCCTCCACCATATACCTCTGCCAACAACTCTTCGCCCTTCATGCCTGGCAACACACCTTCACCATCAGCTGCTTCTCCCCTATTGTTAGGAGAGATGGATCCGGCTGCCTTCTTCGCCGCCAATGCCTCCTCATTCCAGCCACAAGCAGACAATGCCAACACAGACATATTTGCTACCACAACAGACGGTGGATTTGCCCAGCCGCAAGATTTCTTGACACCGCAGCAGTATCTCTTCTCACAGCAGAACACAAATCAATTCCAATCTCAGGGCTTGAATGGTATGCTGAAGCGGAGGACGGCCTCCCCTCCGGCGCAGGGTGCTGATACTGCTGCAGACATGACTCTCATGCAAAACTTCGCAGCCGACATGTTCCCGATAGATTCGAACGAACAGGTTCAGGTACCTCAAGTTGACTTTAACATTTCGCAGCCGCTACAGTCAGATCCTAATGTTCCGCCTTGGAACCACACGAATACGCGAGGCAACGAGACTGTCTTTATCATGGATGACTTCAACAATTCTCCCTCCCCCGTGAGCAGCTACTCACAGAGCTCGTTCAATAGCTCGAAAGCAAGCCCCAGCGGAAGCAAGTCCCCGGTATCGTTACCGATTCGCAAGGTCAAGGTTGGAAAGGTCGAGAAGAAGAAGAAGGCCGAGCAGTCTGGCAAGTTTGTCATCGTGACTCCTAACTCTATCTCAGCTCACGCTGGCCGCCCTAACCCATTCGAATGCTTCGAGGCTATGAACCGAACGAGTCAACGAGGACGAAAGGGTCCTTTAGCTGAAACTACTAAGGAGAATGCGCTGCAAGTTCGCAGACAGGGTGCTTGTTTCTGTTGCCACAGTCGCAAGGTCAAATGTGACCTGGAACGTCCATGCAAGAGCTGCAAGAAACTAATGGTTCATGTTCCTCAAGTTGTCTGCTGGCAGTTCCATGACTTCCTGACCATCTTGTTCCCCGTCTATATTCGTGGTCACTTGACTAAGGACGAGATGTCGAAATTTGCAGTGAAGAACATCGCTGGTTTCCATGTTCAGGGGGTTGAGCAGGTTTGTTCCGTCGAACTGTTCTCGGGTCCGCTGTTCAGCACGGTTCTGGCCATACAAGCCAACTTTTTCACACCAACGAACGATGAGGTTACGAATCATTGGCAGCTTCAGAACGTGGGAGGGGGTAGGGTTGAACTGAGGGCCAACAAAGCAGCCAACATTGGTGTCGAACTTGACAAGTCCGCTGAGAGAGAAAACCTCAAGAAACGAACCAAGAGGTACATCCAAGACCTTCTGACCGAGCCATACTTTGTCGAGCAGGTCACGGATAGCTTCCAAAGTACAGGCCTGCCCAGGACGCTGCTGCGGATCGTCAAGGAGTATGCTGACGAGACCGAGGTGAGTGAAACCTCACAAAACGTATCATTAACCGAGCTGACAGTCATACTATAGTCCCTCATGGTCAAGCGTGCCTTGTCGATCTACTGTATGCATTACATCATGACCAGACAGCTCTGCCTCACCCAACAGACCGCCGACTCGCTTCGCTCCGTCGGCATGATCGAACAGGGCCCCAACCACGTCACCCCTCGAGTCCTCGCACGACAGATCAAGTCCATCGTAGATGAGCTGATGCATCGTGAGGTGCAGCAGCTGTTCGAGCTCTTCAACAGGTCGCTCAAGCCGAAGTCTCGACGCGAGTGGGCGCCTTGCACGGCCGCCTTCCTCGTCCTCTGTCTCTTCATGGAGGCTGTAGAGGCGGCGGCTGACACGTTTGTGATTGCGCAGAACGAAATCAATATGAGGAATAGCGCGATACCTGAGTACGAGAGAAGCCTGGCGCTGAATACCTGTGCTGAGGTCGAGAACATGCCGTTCAAGCAGTTCGCCTACCAGTTCCACCAGGTCTATCAGACGCACAGCAAGGAGGCCAATTCCAAAGGTTTCAACCCCGTGCTTGACAGCAGCTTTGCCGAACAGGGCGAGCTAGACGGACCAGCTGTCAAGTTCTCGGCTCAACTGCGAGAACTATTGTTCGGCGATAGCTGTAAGTGCAACCCCAGACGCTGCCAACGGCTCAAGTATTGTTCTGGAAAGGATCACAAAGCTGACATGGTCTGTTTCACACTAGGGCAAGAGTTGCAGTTTCTCGCTGCCAACGACATGCTACCCAACAACTCGAGCCACCCATTCCCTCAGGATCCTCAGACATTGTACACCGGGCGCCTCGTGGCCAGGTTTCTCATGTCGTTTCAGGACGAAAGAGCCATTTTTGAAGACGTTGTCTGAGAGCTATTTGTCCGAGACCTGTCTTATAGAACGGCGAAATATGGCGATGAGCGGTTGTTTGGGATGACACGGCGCATGCGAGGCTTTGCTTGGTATAACGGGTTATGGGACACAAATACCCTGCACAGGCAATGTGTTTCTTGAATTCTGGCCGAGGGAGCATGCAAGCAGCACATGAGGCTGAATAGACGATTATGCGTGTGTGTATTGGGTAACAGGGCTGTTTCATACTGGACTGGAAAGCATATTTGCGTTTCATCCCAGGGCTTATGGTAGCATCAACATGACATGATATGAAGAACAGTATTATTTTTGATGCCGATAGCAACCGTGCAGCGGCTGATTCTCGAGTCATCCGTCACTCGCACACGTATGCAAGTTCAAGACATTTACGGAGTATTCATTCACACATTCACATTGTCAAGTTTAGATATGTTTGCCCGATTTTAGTCCTGAAGCCACACTGCTTCTATGGTATCAGGGTGGAGCGGACCGGTTGTCTAGACCGTGGTTTTAATCTCCCACTCGAACGATAAAAATAAAGTTGACACACATGCGCATTGAAAGCGTGAGGTGTAGGCAAATCGTGGGTGCCGCTAAGCGGACTTGAAATAACAAGACAAACAGTACTGTATAGGTAAGTCATAAAAGCAAAGCCTGTGAAGTAGCAAGCACCGAGACAATGTGGCACCAATACAGTCTCGAAAACAAAGCTGTCAAACGGCGGACCCTGTTTAAACTCTTGCTCAGAGCAAGCAGTGTCTTGTCATTATGGCGTTCAACAGCTGTTGAGTCCGGGTTGGACTGCAGGACTGTCAAAGTCCGGAACTGAGACCTGAATGTGGGCACAGCACAGAGTAGGCGCTGCAGCATCCATCGGCTTGCCCGTGAGGGTAATGAACAGAAGTCGAGGATGTCACATCGGAAATGGCAAAAGTTGCCTTTTGTGCTCGGGGCCGGGGGGAGGCAAAGCTGAGAGAAGGAGGCGTTGTTGTAGATAGATGTTTGGATTGGAAAATTCCTAACGAGAGGAGAAGAGGTTGAGTTTTTTATGGCAGGGGAACACAGATCCACATTCACGTGACACCAAGCAAGCCTGAGGCGTGCTGAAGCTAAGCTAAGCTATACCTTGTCGCAGCTCCGAATTTGCTTGACTTTTTTTTCTTTCCTCCTTACACTTTTCACGCACGATAAAATCAACCGGCCTCGATGCTTTTACACTCGGAGTCGGTCATATTCAGTGCAAGAGTGACAGGATCATCTTCTGCTGTCAAACGTGTCAAGAGACATAACTTATTGTCTTACGATTCGGCAGAAGTTCCGATATGTCAATGCTATGAACATAAGGTCGCGTGCACTACTCACTAAGTGACTCTTTACATACCTTAGACACTATCTCAAATAAGAATGGCCTAGGAATCGCCGTGTGTATTGTGTACCCAGATCCTGCAAAAGGGAATGCAAAAGGGGAAATATCAGGAACTGTTTAACCAGAGCCATCACAACATGGGTGACGCCTGCTCGTGTCTTCTGTGCGTCGCTACTTTTAGCATCGGCCGCTTATGTTGCGTTTCGATACCTTATCCCAACCTAAGGTAATCTCTACTCGGTAAGGGTTCACTCGAGAAGTACATACCTCAAAGTAACTTGCCGACTGGCCACAAGATACGTATTGTTTGCGAGATACTAAATCAGCCGAAGCTTTTAAGCTCTATGTCTGTATCTATCCGTCACTTGTGTAAAGACGTTCCAACGTCCGGCCCAGCTCTTTGGGACCAATCATTTTTGATAAATCACCTATTTGGTCTCAACTGTTCCAATCCAGTTCTCGCGTCACCTCGTATGCCTATTCATGTCTGTTGTGGAATACATTCTCTCGAACTCGGTGCTCAATGATCAAACCCCTACCACGCCGGACCCTGCTCCTGCGCCGCGCTGCATAGTTTGCGCAACCTAACCATTGACAGGAAGAGTATCTGTCTGATGGTCGGACAGATTTGCATAGCACCTGCGGAATAACGCTAGCCTGAGTACATCGCTAAACTCCAGATTGAGATGAAGTTGTTCCAATTCAGATCAACTCGGCTATTCCACGATGGTGACCCTTGAACACGAGATGTAGTTGACTCGAACAGCAATACGAGTCCATTACTGGATATAGAAACTGTTTCACTGCTATTGAATTGGCCTCACTGTCCTACAATTCACGTCAGTAAACGCACAGGATCCATATTCAGATGCGTTGACCCCTGATTTCTTCCTTGGTTCAACAGCAGCTGTTTCCCCAATAGGCAAAGGACCATCAATTTACAGTATGGACTCTGCTTTGACCTCTCGTTTTGGAGGTTAGGCAAGCGGTAACTTGCATTCAACAGGTCGAGTCGAGGTGAGGAGCTGACGACACCATTGCTCAAAAGAAGTATCTTGAGCAACAATGAATCGCCTCATTTCGGGAGTTCGTACAGCTTGTGGCGCCACGAACTTCTCTCTGACATTTCGTTATGCAGAGTATTGCTCCTGCAAATCTTTTGCTGGGCTGACTTTGGAAACCATAACTTTGTCCAACATTGGTGGAGTATAAGAAGCTGAACTCAACCCAAAGAATTGGCATTATCTTTCTCCCAACACATCCAAACAACTTGCATACAAACTGCAACTCAACTTGACTTGTCACCAATCTTTGCTTACCTTCTTATTGTGATAACCTTCACTGAAATAAACATGGCTGCTTCTATCAATCCCATCGTTGGCGCCAACTTTGACAAGCCCAACCCTCAGCCTCCTAAGCCCTGGCCCAGGGACCCAAGTGAGTTGGAGCATTTTCAGTTTCGTTTCTTTGGGAGGCTCTACAGTCTCTCGGATACCGGCTATATCATGTTGTTAGACATCTTCCGTTGTGTCATGGTATCGCTGCAGCAAACACTTGTTCTTTCTGCACAATCGCTGTTTCTCCGATTGGGCATATAGCTAACATGAGTCTACAGTTCCGGGACATTAATTGCCCATTCAATCGCTATGCAGTGAGCCATACACGGCAGTGTAGGGCATCGAGGAGGAACAGAGACGTTTGAAAAAGGAGTATACGCAGGGGGTTAGACGGGAGGAAAGGGCATAGATTGGTGGCAAGGTCTTGCCAATAGGGGCGGTTAACTGAGTCCTTCTTTTCTGTAACTGTTTACTCTGTTTTATTATCTTAGCAATTGCACGGTACCGCTGCTTTCAAGCCATGTTTTCTTGTACAAGTTGTGCCAACTGATGAACCACGTCGTGTGCGCGTATAGGGCTTACACAGATCCGCAAAATGCCAAGGTGCATCCCAACAGTATGACTTCAGACGCGAGAAGAGGAAATAAAGGAATGCACCGCGGCGAATAGACTCAAGAAGCGAATGTTGTGTCGGAGGAGATAATGTAATGAGTTCGAAATTGAGGTTGTTGATCGTACGAGCGAGGTAACACTGGTGTAAAGATGCATCGGATGTTCTGAAGACATCAGCTCATATACTATCGAAGGAAGAGGTCTTGTAACTTGAGCTTTCTGTCGGCATAGGTCCTGTAACCTGTGAATAAGAGGCCGATACATACCTTAAGAAAGGGGTTACTTTTCGTCCTTGGACGTGCCGCCCAAAAGAATGCCAGGCCTTAGGTAGACAGGATGATTGTTGGTGGATCGAGTGAGTAACAGGAGATTTGTTTTTATTGACGTTGAGTTGGAGTGGGAAACCGCGCATGTTGTGTGTCGTTTCGTACGCGCGGTCGTAACTTCCCGGATGGTTAATCCTAAGTATGGAAAGTACGACTGTAACTGCTACCTTCCTGCTGTCTCTTTCATGACTCTCTTTGTTTCCTCAGAAGTCAGTCAGAAGAGGCTTAACTTGGATTGCCAGAATGATTATTGCCATCCTACCTGAACTAAACCCCCACGATACTCCTCCTCCTATTGATTTAGTTACCTACAAACTCCGGCTACGCTCTGTACTCTACGCCTCCATTCCCCTGCATCGCTCAATAATTGAAAGCAAATATATCATCCCTCTCGCCTAAACGCACATCAAGCGAGCAACTAGCTCCGCGCGGATCGGTACGGCCACCAGCTGGATCGCCTGCCGTGTAGCCGACTCTGCGCGACTCCAGCGGTTCTGCTGGAAAGGATGCTCGACGTTAAGCGATCTGTCGACTCCGCTAGGCTGGAAATCTTACTCATCGCAGTTGTGGTCTTCATACTTGTGCTGCTTCTCGCAGTCTTCGTCATGATTGGCGCCGGCTTCAGAACTTCAAGAGGGATCCGTGATGCTAAGAACGGACATCGAGAGACACTCTGGAATGCATCACACCAGGCAGATCAAGGAGATGGAACATACCATGACCATGAGGCTTCATTCATCAAGAGTGTCAGAAGACGAAGCCAGTCTTTGGCTGAAGAGCTCCGCTGGGAGCTGATCAACCTCAAACGCAACCTATCCCTGTTGACAATTCCCTCGAGGAGCCGACTGGAAAACACAAACACAGGCGGAGCACGAAAATTTAGCATTGATCAGTTACTGAGCTTCTCCTCCCCTAGCTCAGAATTAGTCACAGACTGTGAGAGCTGCTACGATTACTTGGACTCTCCGCTGTCCGCAACAGGAAGAGAGGAGGACGCAACCGGGACGCAGAGGAGGCCAATGCGACAAACAGGGAATGCAGAAAGATATGGAAAGGAGCAATAGTGGGACAGCCCCTTGTTGTAGACTGCTGTAGATTACTGGAACAGTTGGAACGAATACTAGTAAACAGTCAGGAATGGCAGGTTGTTGTACATGATACCTCTATTGAATCTGAAAAAACCCTTCCTACTCTGACATTTGCTCTCTGTGAAGCCCCCGGCAAAGTTCCCTGTGCCATCCCTTGACACATCGCCATTTTCAGGTGTGCTTGTTGCTGGTACAAAATAAACGGCTCGTCTCTCTTTCTTGGCGCCCATCACGATAATCACTTATGCGGACTGCTTCTTCAGCTCTCGCGCAGCCTGCTTCAGGCTGAAGTTACACTCCTCGTAGGCACGGCCAGCACCGAAGCCGACACCAACGAACGCGGGCCATGCTCTTCGCTTGAAAAGAAGGACGGAAAAGACGACACCGAAACCGAGACCGAGGGAGGACTTGACGAGGAGGTTGGAGAGGCAGCGGTCCCACTAGAATTAATCAGTACTGTAATTTTATAACGAAGGATTTTCAATTATTCGGGCTTCGTAGTTACCTTCTCGTTGAGAAGAGACTCGCTGAGCGGCCGGGAAATGGCGCTGGGAGGAGGACGGGCAACAGTGGAATCAGCCATTTTGACCTGTGACCAAATTGCATTAGTTCCAATGAGCCAAGATTAATAGGACAGAGTGAATTGGCATACTTGAGTGGTGCAATCGGTCGTGGCAAGCGAAATCAAGAGCTACAGCGAGCTTTATCTATGGACGTGATGTCAAGCTTGAATATGGAACAAGCCGGGAGACAAGAGCCGGGTTGTGGGCGGTGAGCATGGGGAACCGGCAAAGGTTTAATGTATTGGCAGAATTCAGGAAATTTTGGGTGGAACTCAGGAAAAGTCGCGGGGCGCATTCAAAGATCGAGGTTTGGATAGCTTCTCTTCTCAAACATTTTTCTTAATCATTCTTTTATAAAACTGCCGCCATGGACGTGGAAATGGCGAATGGCTCATCGCACGAGCACACGCTGACCCTTGTAAGTTTTCTCTCTCATTCTCTACTCTCCAATTGCGAAAACGCTTACACGTGCTACAGGAAAAGATGGACCTGATTAAGACTGTGAGAGGTCTCGACCAAAGCGGTCCTGGAGAGGATGGAAATAATCTTGAAAAACTTTGGAAGAGCTTGACTGTATCAGCGGACAGTCAATTCCATGCTGCCGAGGAGAGCAGTTTGCGATGGCTGCTAAAATCGATGAACGGCTCATCAAAGGATGCAGAAACTTTGCGACGCTGGCCCTTGACCTGGACGATTCTCCAATGCGTCTTTCAGCGCATTCCTCTATTCTCACTCGCCAAGTCGCTTGCCGATAGACGATTCATTGTTGTTCTCCAGCAAACCCTGAAAGACATCTCACAGCCTGCAACGGAATCATCACCCAGCCCTTCCAAGAGAAAGAGATCCACAACAAAGAGCTTCAACCTGGATGCTCTCCGAGATGTCGAAGGATGCCTAATGGCTGGAGGTGCCCTATTCGGTGCTATCAAGACGCTATTGGACCGTCTTGATTCATCTGCCACGCAATCATCCCACGACAAGATCGGCGCTGAGCATATCCGGTCTCTCTTCTGTACCTCAGCTGCTGATGCAGCGATCTTCGCATCGCTGTCACTGACGCTGTGCAATGTTGCGCTTACTAGTGGAGAAGAGCAAGAAGGTTGGGAATCATGGATCGAGACGATAACATCTATCTGGGATCTTCATTTACAAGGAAATGACGACGCATTGGAGGTCGCTGCACATCTATTCACACCATCTGCGGCTATTCTCAGCAAACTGGAGGGCATTTCCGGATCACAAGAATCTGTCACACGCGAATCACTACGGACAAAATGGACGATCGATTTGGAAAAACTCATGCATCGCAACTTGATACTCCCCGCCCGAGCCACCTTCATCAACCGACAAGATCTGGAACCCATCACAAGAGCTCTCCACGCAGCCGAGAAGAACCTCGATGTGGCAGCCCCTGCTCTGTTCTTTCTGGCTTCGGGTGTGACAGACTCCCTTAGCGAAGGAAGGCTACGGAAGGGAAATGTCGACTGGATGAAGCAGGTCTTCAAGATCGTGGAAGGCTCATTAAGAGGCCGAGAGAATCGGGATAGGCTTATTCAGGTTGTTCTGGAGCGAGCAGCCGAGAAGTTGATGTCAATCGACACAGAGGATTTGCGGTCTGTTTGCCGAGAGTATGCTCTTCGAGAAGAGGAAACGAACTGGCATTTGACCGCTATCATTGCTGGTTGTGATTTCGATGTGTTCAAACTACCCGAAGGTGCAGGCTTATTAGAGACCGTCTGCGAACGAAGTACCTCACCAGAGCTTTCCCAAGATGATTTTGAATCAGTCTCAAAGATTATCCAAGCTATCGCTCAAGTATATCGCACCGGGCGAGACTTTGCTGGTTTCTTGAAGTTGTGGTTCCAGCAGCTTTGCAAGGTTGAGAAGCAGAAGGGCAAGACTACATCACCGTGGCTCCAGGTTGGCCAAGGACAGCACGGCGATTCATTTGAGAGCTTGATCGAGAAGGAGATGTCGCCACAACAGCTTCTAGAGGCCTTGGAGTGGGTGAAGAGGGAGAAACTGCACTCTCGAGCGCTCTGTCTCTTCCTGTACTCGATTGCCCAGGGCATTCGAGGCGAGACTTGTGTGAACGCTGTTGGTAGCAAGCTGTTTGACTTGGTGAGCCAAGTAAAGAAGTCATCGTCCACCTTGACTGCACTAAAGTGGGGAGTTGTGTCAAAGACCATTTCCTGGGTGACCCCCGAGTCAAGAGCTGAAATTTGGGGTGCTGTCCAAGGACAACTAACCAAAATTCTGTCTGAGGCACCCCTTGAGTCTAGGGAGACCTATGAGGCCTTCAAGTGCTGTTGTCAAGCTTGGGTCTCTATGAGTCCAGATGACGCACACGTCAGCGAGCCTGTAAGTCTGGTGGATGCTTTCACTACTCGGTTGTCATCAGATCTGCTCTCATCGAAGTCGCTGAAAGGCAAAGACTTGTCTTCGTTTCTACAGAAAAATCCTACACCAGCATTCCTCGAAGAAGCTGCTGCAGAGCATTACCTGGCCTGGTTCTTGCGCGGCTCTGCTCGTCTAAGTAGATTTGTCTACGGCACAAAAGCTGCCCTTCCACTGGCATTGCAGAATGCAGTATCGCTACCTAGCAGTGAATTTACGCAGCTGGGAGATATCTGGGCATGCCTGCTTGAGAATGAGAACAACCTGAATACTGTTAAAGTCGCTGGCGACCTTGTTGACCGATTGATCAAATCGCTGGAAGAGGACGGAAAGGAGAAGCGTTGGCCTGCGGAAGCTAGTCAGACTTGGATCCGGAGCTTGAGCAGTACTCACACAGATGCCTTCACTAGGCCTCAACGAGAGCGTATTATGACTCTGCTCAACGCTCACAGGGCGAAGACGACGAAACGAGTGTCAATCGAGGGCTGGAGATATATCCTCGGACTATCCACCAAGCTGATGGCTCGAGCGACATTCTACGAAGGAATGGAGTTCTCTCATCTCGTCGATGTCGCGGATGCCATGTCAGATCTCTCCAGCTCAACGCCGACCCAAGATGGCACTTTGACCGATCTCATCGAGGCTTATTACGCGATGGCAACGGTCACTATTCGACAGATGGCGGAGCATGTGGACGAGCGAAGTATCAAGTACTTCGACGAAAGCCGAAATTTCACCTCTGACTGCGAAGATGCCGGTGATTTGTCGCCCTTCCGACTGACTCTGTTGAAGGCGTTGATCACTGAGGTAGCAAAGTCACCAAGCTTCACCAGCCATCCTGAACTAGGATCCCTGTCAGATGCTGCAAAGGACGTGTTAGGAAAGTGTGTCATTGCTGCGACTGGCTACTTCTTGACAGAGAAGAAGGCATTTGAGAGCCACAATGTTATTGCCGACCTTCGACTCTTCGCTGCAGTCGATGCTGCTGAGCCGTTGAAAACCCTATCTGGCGCTTCAAAGCTAAAGCAGTCCGATGTGAGGAAAGCAGAGAAGCGAAGCCATGCAGCCATGGCGTCAGGCGATCTCCGCGGGTGGCAGATGCAGACGTTCCTCAGAACATACTTCTCATCGCTTTTGGAAGAGCCCCGACCAACTACGTTTTACAGCATCAGCCAAGTACCACAGGAACTTCGCGAGCCCTTCTTCCAGAGCAATGTTGCTTCGATCACCAATGAGATGGACACCGCCGCCAAGATGGAATACTTGAGGGACCTCACTGAGGTGTTTGTGCAAGGTTTAGACACGGATGGTGAAGCGTCAGCTATCCATACTGTCGTGAACCAGCTTTTAGGTAAGACAACGAAAAGCTACTGAAGTTGTGCCAACTAACACATAACAGCATGCCCTGATCTACAAGGAAAAGGTGTCGGGTTTGACCTGGCCACTGCTCACAGTGAGTTGACCTCGGCACTCTTGACGCTCAAGAATCAATCCGTCAGTACCCGAGTGTGCCGAATTCTCTGTGCAATCCTCGAGAAGAAGCCCCAATCCATGAGCCAATGGAACATTGAGCTTGTACTTAACACCATCTCTGACCTGAGCTTGTCTACAAAGACGCTCGACGAACAAGTGCCCAATAAGCGAGTGCCTTTTGCATTACTTTGCAACCTGATGGAAGTCATCATCAAGAAGCACCGCCTTCGACTCGAGGGCCACCACCACCTTCTCCTATCAGCAATGCAGGCCCTCCTTCGTAACCTTATCATCAACCACAGCACTACGGACACACTGGGCCAGACTTCCCACGAGACCAAGGCTCACCGTTATGCTCGTCTCGTCACTCTCATCTGTGAGCCGACAACTGGCGCTGTGTCTCGGTCCCAGCACCAGAGCGCTCTCGACTCAGCTACAGATGCGGCGAAGCGTTCAGCTGGACGGCATATGTACCTGGTTATGATGCAATATGTCAAGTTGCAGCTTGAAGCTGATGTGCCACGCCGAGTGAGGGAAGCTCTCGAACCGGCAATGAACTCCATCTTTGATATCACACCCCCTGAGGTTAGGAAGATTCTCAACGACGCTATGGATGGAAGCGGACGTGCCATTGTGAAGGAAATGTTCAAGTCATACACCAAATTTGGAAAATGGAGCGGAGTATAGATGGAGATTATAGATATTGATAGATACCACGTGAATAGACGTCAGAAAAGAGTAGCGGACTTGGTTATTATTATTAATTGGGTATCTCTAATCATTACTTCGACCCTTTTGGAACCCGACGACGCATTTCCAAGCGTTCAAGGCTTCTTGTTGTACAAGCTCGGGTGGCCGTGTTTCTTGCCATGGCTCTTGATCTGGTGGTCAAGAATAGGGCGAACAAAGATCCAGACAAATGCAGCAAGGAAAGCTCCAAGAACATCGATGAAGCTGTTCTTGGGGGAACCGCCAAAGGATCCCCACTTCATAAGCGAGCCAAGGAAGTTAACAGTAATGTTATGTTGTCCAGCTTCGAGACCCTTGATGGCCATCGCAGCGACTTCCTCGGGAGTTTGCTTCGGGTCATCCTTTTCAATTTCTTTAGTGATCTCAGGCTTGTGCTCATTCTCGCGGACGTTGCCAGGAGACAGGATGGTGCCCGGCAAAACTAGGTGGACCTGGACGTTCTGGGGGTACAGCAGGACTTCTTGCTGGATGCATTCGGCCAGACCTCGCATGGCATACTTGGAGGGAGTGTAGGGGGTGTATCCAGGAGGAGAGTAGCAGGCGCAGACACTTCCAGTCATGATAAGGTGCTTGGGCTCTTTCTCGACAGGTTTGCCAACGGCGAGCCACTCGCGCATAACAGCATGTGCCATCTCAGCTGTGCCCCAGTAGTTGACGTCCATGTGGTGCCGCATTGATTTCATTTCCATGTCGACGAACAATTCGGGGAAGGACAATCCAGCGATGGTCCAGACGATATCGGGGACTTGGCCATTGTTCCAGCTGATGACCTCTTCGAGGAGGGGTTTGGCGTATGAATCGGAAGAGACATCGGCGGCAATATAATGGAAGCGTTGCGTTTCGGGGTTCTTGGCTGCAGCCTGGGGTCAAGTCAGCGTGTGATTGTAAAGGATGATAGAGGAGACAACGGACCTTGACAGTGAAGAGAGCAGCTTCGAGCTTGGCGGTACTACGAGAGACGAGAACGACGTTGGCACCCTTGGCAGACAATTGAGTAGCCGCGCTGAGACCCATGCCCTCGGA
This sequence comes from Fusarium sp. NRRL 53497, assembly GCA_013184445.1. Lineage (NCBI taxonomy): Eukaryota > Fungi > Ascomycota > Sordariomycetes > Hypocreales > Nectriaceae > Fusarium > Fusarium sp. NRRL 53497. The sequence continues at coordinate 108,927 of JABCJZ010000188.1, forward strand.
AGCACCGGTGATGAGAACTGTCTAGAGGTATTGTTAGTTGTGTTATACTGTACATTGAAAGGGATCATGAGACGTCTCATGAGGAGTTATAGAAAAGCGCATACCTTGCCCTCGACGGGGAATTTGTTACCGCCAAAGAAACCCATGATGAACCAACCAAAAGTGAGAGTTGTGACAGATATAGCGAAGTAAGTAGCGAGTGTTGTTGGGGAGAGATCCATGGTGAGAGGGAGTGCAAATAAACTTGTAGCTAGCGAGGGGCAGAGCTGGGGAGTTTAAGATGCAGCTTGATGTAGCCCCCAGCTAAGTCCGCGGGGTCCGCTAGAGGACAGTGTTACCTCCGCTTATTTAGGCCCCTGAAGGTGTACGCCACAGACCTGACCGTTTAATTTGTAGGTAATCCTACGGACATCTTGTAGGGAGTTTTGGCGACCAAAACGCGAGTAGATAGTGCCGTTTAGTTCAATTGGGCAATATCGAGATTTAACGGGTGTAGCGGCCGTTGAACATGATGGTGCCCTTGCCTTACTTGGCTTACTGGATGGCCTGTCCGTCCGTTCTTAGGGCTGACGCATCATCATTACAGTGTGTCGAGCTGATTTTCGCTTTATTCGATTGGCTTGCTCGGGTTGTAAGTCCGACGAGGACGAAGGATTCAGGGGTTGCTGACACTTGTCTTGAGATCGAGCCCTCTATGACGATTCTCTCAGATACCAGAGGACGAGAATAATTATTCTATATAGATTGAGTGTTAGTAACAACCCTGAGGATGTTTATCTAACTATGCCTTAGGTTAGAAATCGCATTATAGTAATATCAGGGGTTAAGACAATTGATTACCTACCTAGAATTTATATAGGACAGTGTTATATTCGCTGTGGCACTGTACTTTTCCATCTTGTGGCTGGAGGTTGAGGCTGACCTTTTCAGTCACTCACTCTCAACTTACAAGATATTGTACCGGAGTGTTTTTCAAGAACTCATCTTCTATTCGTTTCTCTCAAAACCACAGCTAATAATTTTCAAATCTCCTCCAAATTAACGGCGCTCTTAACCATAATAATGAGGCTGTGACAAAAATCTGTCAACCTATCAGCACGATGTCCAACAAGGATGAGGACACCAAACTTACGGTACCTAAATTTGCATCTTTCAAGTCGAAATCCGAGACTTCCGATTTGAAGGCCCCCAAGTTTTCCTCTTTCAAACCCAAGGACAAGGATCAGAGCGCAACCGCAAGTTCAAGTGGCAAAGACGCCGGGCGGGAGCGAGAGCGAGAACGCGAGCGAGACTCGAGGCGGAAGCGAAGCCATCAGCACTCTGATTCGCATCGCGATCGTCCACAATCAAAAAGACATCGCACAGACTCTCAAGACCGCCACCGGGAGAAATCACCGACTAGTCATTCAGAAACACTAGAACACCGCCCGCTTACCAAATCTGCACGCGACAGCAACGATGCGTCGCGTCTGTACGTCATTGACACCAAAGGCGACCCCTTAATCATTCGATATGGAAATCTTGACCGTTCTCAGGTCCCCCCTTACTATCGAGATGGGTATGGTAAGGTTCTTGGAACGCGAGGTCGCCTCGTAATTCACCGCGATGGACCTAGGGATCAGTTCAGTCTACGTATGCCTGGTGAAGGTTCGTACGCCTTCAAGGACAAAGATGGTCTGCGCTCCAAAAACTGGCGTGTGAGGCCTATTCCGTTGCGAGTCCGGAAGCAAGAAAATGATGCTCAAGATGAAGAGGATGGTGACTTCTTGGCACTAAGTTCATCGAAAAGACGCAAGCTTGACCATCAAACTTCTGATTCTTCAGATGACGAAGAACAGCCGACTTATCGCTCAATAGAGGGTAAAGCCAAACCACGTCAATATGATGACAGCGACTTGGAATCTGAATCCGATGCACTTGCAGAGCATATTGATCTTGATCAGAATAATCCTCTGAAGTGGAAGTCAATTCAGCTCTCGAGACGTGTAAAATATCAACCAGATGATATAGATGCATGGCTTGAGCTGGCGAATCACCAAGATACTCTCTTGAGAGCAGGCGAGGATGTTGATCATAAAGCACTTGAGGCTGAGGTCCACAGCTTCGCCGAGATCAAGCTTCACATGCTTGAATCAGCTCTGTCCAATGTAACAAGCCCTCAAGACCGCATTCGGGTACTTGCTCCTCTCATGCGTGAGGGAATCAAAGTATGGAATAGCAAAGTTGCCGCCAAGAAGTGGGATGACTTGCGTGGTGACGAGGACAAAAGCTTCACGCTGTGGAAGACCCATCTTGATTTTGCCATGTCTAATATTTCCGCCTTCCACTTTGATGCCGTCAAGCAAATGCATCTTGATAGATTACGCAACGTCGTTTCTCGATCTCAGTCAAACATTGAGCCCGACGATTTCAGGGAAGCTATGTATGTCTTCCTCAGGCTCACTAGATTTATCCATGACTCTGGATATAAGGAGCTTGCTGTCGCGGCATGGCAAGCTTTCTTGGAGCTCAATTTCTTTCGACCAATCCAGTTAGATGACCAGACCGCAGCCCTCGAATCTCTTCGTGACTTCTGGGAGAGTGAAGTCCCTAGAATAGGAGAGGCGGGCGCCTATGGCTGGTCGAAGTTCGTGGAAGACGGCGGAATTGGTGATGCTCCTGAGCCGCTTCAAGATATCAAAGATTCTGAATACCAGTCTAGAGATGACTATAAGCAATGGGCAAGTCTTGAAAGCTCTCAAGCACAAAAAGCCCGAGTCCCTGCAAGGACTATGGATGAAGGAACAGAAGACGACCCATTTAGAGTGGTCATGTTCTCTGATATCGAGCCACTCCTCTTCGTCGTCCCTAGGAGTATCCTGCCGGCTGTGCAGAACCAATTGCTAGACGCATTCCTGATATTCAATGGGTTTCCGCCCACATTTTGGTCCGATCACTGGACGGAAGAGGCATACCACGATCAGTTCCTCGCTCTTTCTACGTTAGAGATGAAGTCTAAAACTCCCACGTCCCCCTCAGAAGACGAGGATCCGACTGAGATTCAACGCAAGCCACCGGCTTTCATCCAGAAGCCTCTTTGCGTCTCGGAAACGCCCGATGTGCTGTTCTCTCAGGCAGACTGGTTCTCCTACCTACCGCTGAAGAATAAAGAGAACGACGTTGAGCTTGGATTTGTGGCCAACGCAACGAAGCAACTGGTTCATAGTGCCAACTTTGGTGGCTTAGCCACATATCATCTAGCATTGAGTGCAAGGCATGATGGTTCCGGTATCAAAAAAGCAGCAAAAGCTTTGCTGAAACGATACCCGGCTAACCTCAGTTTATACGGAGCATACGCGCTTGCTGAGCATGCGAATAACAACTGCGAAGTCGCTTCCAAGGTATTGTCATCGGCGACTGAGCTTGCATCGGTGAATTATGCTCTTGTTCCGTCTTTAACAAGTCAAAATACTAACTCGTCTTTCCAGAAGTCGCCAACAGCAGACGGATTTGCACTTTGGAGAACATGGGCATGGATGGAGCTTGAAGGAGGGGATAAAAAGCTGACAGTTCAAAGACTATGCTCTTCTGTGGATGAGGTCATACGAAAGTCTCCCGAAGCCCCTGAAGTATCGCCAACACACATCCTCAAAGCTCACCAGACCTTTTCTTCTATGATGAGCGACTTTGTCTCTGGGGGCAATCTTAATGATGCCGCAACTCTCACTGAGTGTCTAGTCCTGCTGTCCTATTTGACTGCGGAGGGCTCTACGGAACCCATGTCGGCCTCGCAAGGAAGTATCTCGGCTGCTGTGGAGGCAGTACAAAGAGTGTCTCTCGAGTTAAAGTCTCGAGGTTATCAAACATCGCGAGCTCATGAGCAGATCCTACAATTCGCGTCAAGGCTACTGTACTTGCACGCAAGTCGGGGGTAAGTTGAAGTCCAGGTATTGACAGACTCTTACTAACAAAATAGTCCCTTTCGTCGTGCATATTTACTCGAGCAACTGAAGAAGTTCCTGGTGCACTTTCCCAGGAACACTATGTTCTTATCGCTTTTCGAATGGGCTGACTCTAGCCTTCGAGTCATTGACGAAACAAGAACACTTTTACACGAAACAGTCCTGACATTGGCTCAGGATTGCTTGGGCAGTCGAATGTTTGCCATTCATCACGAAACTGAGCGCGGAAACGTCAACACAACGAAAGCAGCCTTTGAGCACGCCGTGTCAAGCGATGCATGCAAGTTCAACACATCTTTATGGGTCAGCTTTATCAGATTTTGCAGCTCACAGAGGGAATTACGACCAAAGGCTAAGGATGTCTTGTTTCGGGCGTTGAGGTATTGTCCCTGGTCTAAGGATGTCATGATGGAGGCTTTCCTCACACTGAATCGAGACATGGATTCTTCGGAACTGAAGGGCATCTATGAGACGATAACTTCGAAGGGCTTAAGAGTGCATGTTGATCTGGATGAGTTTTTGGATACGAGAAGGACTGAGAGGCGAGCGGACAAGAGTCGACGGTGATTGTGATGATACCTGGCCTAACAACCCTATGTACTACAGGCCTCTTTGAATCGAGACGGCTGGTAGGATCGTTCCTAGCTGCTTCATATGATAATCCGAGTGCAATTTCAATGGGGAGACAGGGAGCATTGGTAGGTATACGTAAATCGCTTCTCGTATCTTTTCCATAAGGCGTACTGGCCGACTGAAACAATTATTTGACTTTGCAGGGATGAGTCCTCGGTACGAATAAACCAATTGAATATTGAATAAGCACTGTAACTTTATCGACAAGGCTGAGCGTATGCATGTTCTATACTCAAGACGGCAGTTCAGTGTATATCGATCCCACTTTAAGACCAAGAAAAAGAGGGTTGTGATTTGAGTAAACAGTATTCTATACCTTGATTTGTTGCTGTTACTTTACTTCGTGTCAAACATACTGAGTAAGTGACAATTGAGTTCATGTGATACAAATCAATATTGTTTGCCAAGCAACACAGCACAGATGTCCACGTTTCCTTGGACCATGTCTGTGTCATGGCTGTGGTCAATTCCATGTCAGTGGAGTCAGAACAAGGGGTCTTTAGGGGTCTTGGAAGTCTTTCTGGCGGGTCTGACGCTGAAGCTGAAGCTGTCACGAGCCGAGCTGAGCTTGAGCTTGGATGATTTAAGATGAAAGGGAAGAAGAAAGACAACCTCGTAATATTTAATTAAGCTCTGTAATTGTAGGGCAAAGAGGCCGCCTGTTTCTCAATAAATCCTGTTTTTGCGTCATCTTGGTTACCTTGGTATTCAATGTTCTAGATGCTCTAGAGGTCGGGTGCCTGTGGTTCAGACATGCAGGGGCCAGTTACAGCTGGAGACGCCAGCAGAAGCCAGGCTCGACAGCGAATAACCTCACGAATTCAGCACCACTTGATTGCCCTCTCCTTTCTCCGCTCTCTCCGCTCTCTGACTTCATCAAAAGCTGGAAAACGCCAGAAATCACACCAAAAACATCACAACCACAATCATAAAAATATGGCTCAGGAGCTCAAGGCTGGCGGCGGTGCCAGCGAAGTTACTCGCTCCCTCTCCAGCATCGACCCCATCGTCAGCGGCCAACTCGTCAAGCTATTCCAGTCTCTGGCCGATAGAGAAGACAAGACATGGAGTAAAGAGAGACTCACTTCTTTTATCAGAGATGTCCAGCAAGATGAGACTTCACCTGCTGTCGAAGAGCTCCTTGCTAGAGACCACCTCGATCTAGATGGCTTCATGGCCTGGATGACGTCGTCCCATGCAGCTGCTACAACCCCACCCAAACCTCAGGACCTCACATATCCCCTCTCGTCTTACTTTATCAGCTCCAGCCATAACACCTACCTTACCGGAAATCAACTCTCTAGCGATAGTTCTACCAGGCCTTACACTGAGACTCTGCTGCGTGGTGGACGCTGTATCGAGATCGATGTCTGGGACGGTGACGAGTCTGATCCTGAGGGCACGAGCAGTCCTTCCAGCAGCGATGAAGAGAGAGGCGTGAAGAAAGTCGTAAGGAAGAAGAAGAGCACTTTTGGGAAACTCAAGGATAAGCTCGCAAAGACGAGCATTCGTGATAAGGATGAGTCTACCTCCGCCTCCGCCTCCGATGAAAAGCCCGGTCCCGACGCCGATCCTCAGCCCGCCGAGCCCGAAGCCGCTATAGTCGAGCCCCGAGTCCTCCACGGCTACACCTTGACCAAGGAGATTTCATTCCGCGCTGTCTGTGAAGCTATTCGCGAGAGTGCCTTTATCGTTAGCGACTTGCCTGTCATCGTCTCTCTCGAAGTCCACTGTGGCCCAGAGCAGCAGCTCTGCATGGTACGCATTATGAAACAAGTTTGGGAGGGACTTCTCGTACCTGAGCCTGAGAACGACCCTGATTCTCTACCAAGCCCAGACGAAATACGTCGTAAGATCGTCGTCAAGGTCAAGTATGCACCACCTGGTACAGATGCCACTCAGGAGGACAGCGAAGAGGATGACCAGGGACCACATGCAGGTGCGCAGGCTGGTGACGCTCCAAAGAAACCCTCGAAAGTTATACAGGAGCTGAGCCGTATGGGTTTCCATGCCCGGGGTGTGTCTTTCAAGAGCCTGACACAGTCCGAGGCTGGTATGCCTACGCATATCTTCTCTCTATCTGAGAAGAAAGTCATTGATGTGCATGAGAAGCAGGCTTCTGATTTGTTCAATCACAACCGACACTTTCTTATGAGAACTTATCCTTGGGGACTACGAATAGGATCTTCAAACTTGGACCCTTCTGTATTCTGGAGAAAGGGTATCCAAGTTGTCTCTTTGAACTGGCAGAGGTGGGATGAGGGTATGATGCTCAACGAAGGCATGTTTGCGGGAACAGGAGGTTATGTCCTCAAACCTCAAGGTATGCACTCATCTTGTATCCTTTTTGCTTCATATTTCTAACTATTCTAGGCTATCGACCCAACCGCAATGACGAAGAAACTAACAACACTATCGTCCGTAAATCTCTCCATATCACAGTCACAGTCCTCGCCGCACAGAACATCCCCCTCCCACCAGGCGACACCTCCACCCGCGGCTTCGAGCCCTATGTCAAAGTTGAGCTTCACGTCGAAGGGCCCGATGAGTTCCACGGCGGTCCCGTGCCCAACGGAGGCCACGAGCGTGAAGGCGAGTACAAGGCTCGCTCGCGCACACATCGAGGCAACATGGTTGACTTTGCCGGTGAACGTCTTGAGTTTCCTCCTGTGCCTCAAGTTGTAGATGAGCTCTCGTGGGTGCGGTTTACAGTACGTGATGATGAGATTGGAAGGGATGACTTGGCGGCTTGGGCTTGTATGAGGCTTGATAGGTTGGGACATGGATATCGGTTTGTGCATCTTCTGGATTGTGAGGGGCGTGTTACAGATGGTGCGATTTTCATCAAGGTTGATAAGAAGTTGGTTTAGCTGGGGGTTTGAGTTGCATAACGAACGATGTGATGAGATATCCTGCGCTGCTTTCTCTAGCATATGCATGCAATGAGAGTGATCTTTACAGAATATGGGATTAGTTATTTAATTTGAACCAGCGGCTGCCTCCTGGGTTATCCTTCCTTATCTAATTCTTTCCTAGGACATATAGCCTTCCTATCTTTTACTATCCTCGATTCTCTATCCTCTGGTAAGGAGTTCAGGCAAATCCTTATGTAGGCTACCATAGCAACCTAGCAATCCTCCACATAAACAAAGCATCGCGTTCTTAAGCATTTCCCATAACTCAGTATTTTAACCAAACCTCTATCACGAACTATTTTCCTTCCACGACCGAGCCTCCGTCACGAAACCATTCCTTCCTACGACCGAGCCTCCGTCGAAACCGTTTTAACTAATGCCCAACACACCGATCCGGTTCTCACCCTGCTCCCACCCAAGTTTTCCCAGTAAAGATATTGAGTATCGGCGGTTGTTTGCCGATCCGTTGGTTAAGCTTGGGGGCACGATTACATATACTAGCTATCTACGTGCCATAAAATTATACAGCCGTGAGGATCAGTTGATCAACAGCCATAAAGTAAGCAGGTACGACAGGTGGTGTGCCCGATACCCAGAGCTTCACCAACAGTTCCAAGCGCGAGCCCGGTTTGACGGGTATAATCCTACTTCTGGATATTCCGACGCATTTAGGGGCTTTCATTACCATAACCCAACGCTCAACACTCCGATTTACTCTGTACCTCGAGACCTAAGCACTATCTCCACGTATACTCCACGCACACGACGCAGAACTGCCCCATCACAACAGGGAGAGTCTGAGTCTTCATTCAATAGCGAATCTGAAGCTATGCTTTTATCAACTCTCTGAGACGCGACTGGGCGCTTCAAGTCCCGACCAACCCGCCTTCAACTATCACACTAGAAATGCGATAGCCAAGCCAGGCGACAAGGGCCAGAATGCCATCGGTGCCGCCGAAAACGCGCCTATCCTTGCTGAAACGCTTCAGCATATCCTCAACGACGGTCTTGACACAGAAACAAAGCAAACAGCAGACGCAGTTCTTGCCTACGTTGGGAACACTAAGGGCTTGCAAACAATGGTCAAGACTGTCCGGAAGGAAAATGCATCTGGATCATCTTCAGGCCCGGTTGGATCAGCTCTCCAAGCCGTGACCTCGACTTCCCTGGATGATTCGCCCATCAAACTATCATTCAGCGCCAAGAAGCGACGTGCTACCTCGCCCATTCAGGTGGACGATGATGACGATGACATTTCCGCTCTGTTCGACGATCCATCTGATTCCCCTCAACACGCCACAGCCATGACCATTCAGCCTCGCCTCTGGCCAGACAAGCCATTTATTATCAGCGATGTTATGGAGTGTGGAGACGGGAGATAAGATATCTTCTCCCTTGTTGTGGCTGATGAGGCCATGCTTTTCCTCGCTGAAGGAGTAGCCCAGACATTTGGCCTCCTGTTGCTTATCCTTCGGGACAAGACTTCTTCGCATCTTACCCTCTCCTCTGTTGCCAAAATGGCTGGGATTGATAAGAGCCTTGTCTTGTCGCTAGACATGACCTTGTATCTGCCCGGCCTCTCATCAACTGCAGCGGCATCATATGTCAATGAAGTCTCCGAGAAGCCTATTTTTACCGACACTGGGGAAGCTCGAAAGCTGGCAAAAAAGGCAATGACCTTCATGAAGGGACAGAAGTTTCGACTAAGCGCTGGTCTCAAAATCGACCATACGCATGCTCTCAGTACCACGGCTGAGGGATTTATCCCCGTTACCATGGCCGCAGACAAGCTCACCCATCTCGGTAAGGCCTGGAAACCAACTATCACCGCCAGCAACAAGGAATTCCCGCAGAGAATCTCAGCCAAGGCAGCACGCCGCCTCAAATGGGAGAAGTTTGAGGCAATTGGACAACCACCTGATCGGGATGTTGAGGGCGAGGACGAGTTGGCCAGAGAGAATTAATATCGTCGGCAAGTGCCCTTTCGTTGTAGCTTGTCTACAGAACTCTCTGCATATCTTTGCCCGCAACCGCTCCTACAATGCCTCGCCCTCGCCCTGAGATAACTATCTGGGAGGCCATGGAGAAGCTTAACACTCTTGTCGGCGAGTCTGACCCCGATACTTTCCTCTTTGCGACCGTTTCTTTTCTTCTACTGATGTTTTTACGGTAATGATTCATGTATAAGTAATGTCTAAGTAGATAAATATACACAACTTACTTCAATATTTTAGGAAAGAATGGCGTGATATCCTGCTTTTCTGGATTATTATTTCTCTCTGGGTAGTATTTGGCTTTCCCTGGATTGTCCTTCCTGTCTGTGTAGTGTTTGACTTTCCCTGGGTTATCCTTCCTTATCTAATTCTTTCCCAGGATATTATAGTCTTCCTATCTTTTACCATCCTCCATCCTCTGTCCCCCAACGTCCATCCACCCATAGCATGGCACCGGCCAAGAGGCCTGGATCATAGAATGATCCAATCATCTTGGATGACGATCCACCAGTTCCTATCAAAAACGAGCTGCATCCCGATCTACATGCGGCTTCCAAACCTGAGCATGAGCAGAATGAACAGACACTCAACCCATGTGTCGTAGACGCGCTCCGGTCAGCTGAGCACGCATTACAAACACTTAGAAAAGCAATCCCATCTATGAGAACACCAGCCTCCGTCCAACAAGCTCCCGTTCAGGATGTCTATAACGAACAAACTCATACCGAATCCTACATCGAATTATCAGACGATGACCCATCCGATGACCTGCCCGGGGGTAAGATACCCGAGGACGACCTGTCCAAAGATGACTCCGCAGATGAAGATCGACCTACCCAAGAGCTTCCGGTTCGATTTGGGACAATGAAAAACCGCGGCAGGTTGTGCAAAGAACTCGAAAGAATATGGGACAGGTCCCCAGATGACTTCTACAGCAAGATAGGCGGAGCCTACACGGAATTCCAGGCTCGATTTGAGTTAACTTGTCGTAATTTCCGAAACCAGGTCGAGGAACGGGTTACAAATCAATGCTACTCTGGATTGACAGATGCATTCCCAAGGGCCAACCTTACACAGCTTATCCAAATTGCATTGCATACAGATAACAAGCCCACCTGGGCTCTTTTCTCGATATACCAGATGAACTTCGGGATCTACGGCACATCGTCCGACCGTAAGCAGTTTTATCTGCTTACAGATTACACGCAAAAGGAGTTCCAGGATCTTCTGACATGTGCAACTGAGGTGTCACATCAATGCAACTGGCGCCGTTGTATTAACCCAGCTCATCTTTATACCAAGTCACATTACTATAACCTATCAGGTCAGAAAATAACCAGGACACCAAAAGCCTGTTAACATAAATTGTTAGGAACTTGGGCCCTAAGATTTTAGGTAAGTTATCCTAAGCTTTATGACACCCTTACCTATTCTTACCTTATTAATCCTGATTTTTCTAACCTACCTGCCTATCAAGAAAGAGATGTTTCACGCGAGCATCTGGCTACTTTCACAACGGCCTTCTGGTCCCGAAGCATTATGATATTCACGGCCCGCCATATCTTTTACGTCAAGCCTCTCTTCCAACTGAAAGCAAAGTAATTGAGGAATGGCTAGTTCGAGGGAATGAATTACCAGCATCACTCCCATTACAAACTCAATCCACAGGCCCCCCTAATAGCTAACCCTAACACGCCAGAATCCTTCTCAAACAATCACAATTAGTAGTCGTTATCATCACGGTTCTTGTTTCCCTTGATCTTGTCCTCGACCTTGTCCTTGACCTTGCTCAGGAAACCGCCAGAGTTGTCGTCGTCGCGGTTAGATCCGTAGGAATCGTTGTTGCCGGAGCCATAGGTATTGTCGTTGTCCTTGCGGCCAGAGCCGTAGGAATCGTTGTTACCGGAGCCATACGAGTCTGTGTTGCTAGAGCCGTAGGTGTTGCCGGTACCGGAGGAGTCGTTGTCCCTGCGGCTAGATCCGTAAGAGTCGTTGTTGCCTGAGCCGTAAGAATCGTTGTCCTTGCGGTTGGAGCCGTAGCTGTTGTCATCATCGCGGCGAGATGAGCCCTGAGAGTTGGATTAGTTATGGGAGGTCATATTGATATGAGTGTCGACATACATAGCTATCATTGCCACCGCTCAGGCCTGAGCCACCAGTCGAGCCGAATGAGGTGTCGTCATCTCTATTGGAAGAGCCCTAGAGAGAGATTAGCTTGACTGTCATGGGGGTAGATATTGCTAAGTCCATACATAGCTGTCGCTTCCACCGAGACCGCCGCTCTTGTTGCCAGAGCCATAAGAGTCGTTGTCCTTGCGGCTGGATCCATAGGAATCGTTATCGTTACGGGATGAACCCTGAACATCGTTAGGATATGAGAGTAGAGGGAGCTGGACTGAAGAGCACTCACGTAACTGTCGTTACCACCAGATCCATAAGAACTCTGGTTGTTGTCATTGCGAGATGAGCCAAAAGAGTCGGTGTTATCGTTGTCACGACCGCTGGAGCCCTGTCATGTGTGTGAGCTTGAGTCTGCTAGAGAGAGGATAGGTACAGGAAGGACATACGTAGGTGTTGTCATTGTCACCGCTGCGGTTGGAAGAACCCTTAGATGCTTGTTAGGGATGGTCTTGTGAGTATTGTGTAAGATAACGCACGTAGCTGTCGCTACCACCGTAGCTGTCGTTGTCGCGACGGCTGGAGCCCTGGAGAGCATTAGCTTTATGAGAGATCAAAGTAAGGAGAGAGTGAAGAACATACGTAGCTGTCGTTTCCACCGTAGCTGTCTGACATGTTGATTATTTGGAGTTGTTGTTAAGAAAGAGTAGATTGATAAATGGATAGTTGATGTGAGAGTATGAATGAAGAATGGTGTGAATATGAGAGGGCAAAGCTTCAGTTTAATATCTGAGAGAAGCTTCCTCTTGTCCCTCCCGCCTCGAGCATGAGCTTGAGCTCCCTCCATCATGTGGATCAAGCTGCCCCTCCTCCATCACAGGGAGGAATGACGTGCCGCTGTTCCATTGTGGCATGGGCCTTGTCTTAGAAAGATGAAGCTGCATAGAACTAGTGAACAGTTGTTTTGGCTCAAAGGGACCCCATGTACTGTACGTACCCTGTCACCTAGAAGATCTTCTATCTGCAGTCTCCATTTCTTCTTGGAATCTTCAGACGATATGATCATGTCCTACAAGGAACGCGCGTTGACTGAGCGAACTACCTGGCCGTCGTACCATGTACATACATGCAGTACATGAAGCTTAGTAGGTTTAGGCTGGGAGTTTGAAGCCGTTGATCAAATTCTTGGGGCTCTTGTAACCCGAATGTCCTTGGAATAAGCTCTTTGTGATAGACCCTGCCAAGTAATCAGATGTAGATACTTGGGGCGATACTTGGGTCCCTTGATACCCCTCCAATATGTGCACAACCCCTCTATACAGTATCACTTGCTGCACCGTATACTATATTTACTTTTTGATCAAAACCTGCTGTTTGTGCATTGCTTAGTAGCCATGTGTTACATTCCCACGAATCAGCCTCTTCTGCAAGCAATTGGCTCAATCACCGCGTCTCAGCTTTGTCTTGTCTTTCGTGGTGTCGTCATGTTCGTTATTGGTGATGAGATAGGTCAAGGTACGTACTGAACCTCACAGGCCATTGATCTGCCTGAAAGGCGCATTAGCCTTGATCTAACAGGTCAACGCTAAGCCAAACATGTCATGAACGGACCCCGAGCGACCCAGCTCGACAGGGTCCAAATCAGGTCCCGGAACCTGGACGAGCTGACCTGTAGGCTCCACGGACTGTGGCTATGCGAGCTTGAGACGGTACTGGTACCAAGCTATCGGCATCGAGAATCAACATGCGGTCTAAGTAGAAGAGTCCAGATCTTCAAGACCCAGATGATCAACTCATATCGACGCCCGAGAGTGACAGATATGAGCTATGGCCGTAAGCTTCGCCAGCCAGGCTACCAGGCAAGACAAGCTGAAGCAAATGTGGGCGCTTGAGGAAGAATCGGCATCAGGCTCAAAGAGTGGAATTGTCTGAGTGGCATCCTCTCCCCTCCTTTGCCAAGCCGGGGTCTAAGTCAAGATCGTGCTCGGAATCGGGCCTAGCAACCTTGTCGGGCTTGTCTCAACTCCCCGCTCAAATACAAGTTACAGAACAGCTGTTCACCTCGGTCTTGATGTTTGGTGGTGATGATAGCAACCCCGCTACACCAGGACCCTTACCTTGGCAGTCCATTCTTTCAAATGCTTATCTGTAGCTTTTTTCCTTGATCTTGAAGCGTGAATTCCCAGATTTCCATGTTTATTAACGTCGTATTATCTTATAACAGCCGGGTATTACTTGCAATCTTCGCCTCTATCCCAGCTCAAAGGTGTCTGTGTCTTGGCTGGTGGCAGGCCAACTCCGTTGCTCGCTGTTCGGTGTTCCTCAGACCACCACACCAAGCACCTCCAAGCTAGGCCAAACTTCTGGGCAGGTAATTCGTGCCCTGTCCGATACTCTGTCTCCGCACGTGTGGTGATTGCCCATTCTCAGCAAACTATCGTCGTCCGGCGTGTCCGCACCCCTCCAATGTAGAGACACCCAATTCCTAGTCCATCTCGATCTGCTTCGACCACAAATCACCCATTGAGGCTAGAGACTCAAGCACGAATGACACAACTGCATCAAGGCTCACGGCAACATGCCCGATATCTGTATGCCCACAATGCGGTCGCGGGGTTTCCCACAATACCTAGGTGATCAGCCCAACAACCCGAAACCCATTGAGCTGTTTCACAACGTCATCATTCCAAGATGGAACTGTAGACGCGAAATAACTGCCGTTTAGGTTACCTTTGGATCCTCGATGCAACGTGAAACAAGCATATCCAGAACCCTGCAGCAAAGGAACACCTACTGACCTGGCAGGTCAGAATTCATTCTGAACAGTCCATTCACACAATGGCAACATTGTGCCGAAGGATGTCATCTTCATAGCCGGCTCGATCTATCAGGTCCTGGAAGCGCACCGCTCATCATGGCAGGTTCCGTGCTTGCACCAAGAATAAGTTCTCGGCCTCCTCGAGTTCCCCACCAAGCTACCCCAATGGCTGCTCGCTCCACGTCTAGCTCTCCACTAACAAGAATCTGCAAGAATCGTTCCTTGACGGGTTCTCGTAGTACGGGATCCTCAATTTCATTCATGGCTTGAGCAGCAATTGTAAACCATTCTTCCACTAAAGGAAGCGGTAGATATGGAAGCGAATCCACTAGAGCTAAAGAAAGAGAACTCTGCTGAGAATGGCGCTCTTCTTTAGTCTCTTCCATCGCGGCTTGTGAAACAAGGTCTGCTGTAGGTGGGAGCAGACTCGTTGACGCTGTGGATATAGAAGCGCGAAGCATCTCCAACAAAGTCTCTGAAAGATACGGTTCCAACTCGGCCACGGGAAACGGGGGAGATACAATCTGCATAACAGTCTTGAAAGCCACTCGGAACTGACGAGATGAGATATGTTGTGGGAATGAGTTGAATAGCAGGGCGATATAGAATGGTGTAAGTTCGATGGTGAGAGGACTATGCTGAGGACATGAGATGGTTGAGAGAATGGCACTATGCGCAGACTCAAAGATCTCAACCATGTTTTGTGTTGTAGGTCCTTCATGGGAAATGTATGCAATTGCTGGTTTTATTATTAGAGCGTCGCATGCATCGGTTGATAGTGTGAGTGGTAGATGTTCGGAGAGGTTGAGGTAGAATAGATCCAAGGTTCTTTGCAGATATGTGGTGGATGTTGATGCATGCTCAGCAGGTCGGAACTCCTCAAGGAAGAGGTGGCAAGCAGAGGCGCTTCGAGAAATAGAGTCGATCGATGTGAGATATGTGAAATTATAAACTTGGAATGCGTTGTTGCCATTCCTTGACGAGATGAAGAAGATGTTGCGCAATATGCGAAGAGACTTTGCTGCAATGATAGGGGCGGCTACATCGTTAAGCATATGCGGGTCGAGAAGACTTCTCGAGACAATCGCCTGAAGAATAGCGACTGTCCCAAACATGAGCTTTCTGAGCAAGTTCCAGAGGACTGGCCAAGTGCTTGTGATGGTCTCTGGGGTGAGCACATTGCCCTCCAACGCTGGGTCTATGTCGCTCAATCGGTTCAATCGCCAACTATCCAACACTTGGCTGCTGAAGGCAACAAGAGCATCCTGTGCAGCAATCACAGATTGCGTATCCGTTGCTTGCTGGACAGCATAACCAGCAAGCTTTGCCAACGGACCCATATTGGCCAAAGTAGGTCGCCTATCCAACTCTTGAATGAATCGGAACGAAGGTGTAGTTGGTGACCACGCAAGAAGGTGATTTGGCGATTCCACAATCTCTGAGCTGACGGAAGCCAGGAACTGACCGTGGGCAAGACCCTCTTCAGCAGTGACTGTCCATACAATGAGAGGTAGCAGTGCATTGCAGTTGATGAGGCTTCTGTGAAAGTCCGACAACAACGGGAAGGCAAAGTTTAGAGCCATGATAACCGATGCGCCCGCTACTGGTCCATCCTCTTCGCGACTCTCCAGTGCCAGGTTCGCCGCCATCACGACTGCCTCTTCAAGAGTATTCCTCATACCACGCGACAAAGACTGGCGATTGCTAGACTCCATTCCCATAAGAACACCAGTCAGAACCAAAAGATGTTGCCATCGCCTTGATCGATCGTCCGCTCCCTTCACAACAGCGCGCGCCCATTCCTCGCATCCCAGTCCACCGCCTTCATGGGGCTCTTTCCGATCGCGATGGGCGACTTCATAGTTGTGGATGCGCGCAGCAGCTGTGTTGTATATGCTGATAACTCGAACGGAAGTGCGAATCCCGCCTGGTTGGAACCAGATCGCAGGGGCCGTCAACAATTGCGACGTTAAAAGGCCGAGATTCAGAGGGTTTGTAAGCTCGGTGAGGAGGTGTGTTGTCGAGCCGAGGATCTGCTCCGTCTTTGCGGCATCGTGGACGTCTGGGTAATGCTGCAAAACTGTTCTGAGGAGCCTATCGGAAGACATATCGACGCATTCGGTTTGTTTGGTGAATGGAAGGAAGTTGTCGATGGAGGCGGAAGCGGATGGATGAATCTAAGTTGAAGATGAAGGCAGGTCCGAGGTCGCGGTCGCGGTTGCGGTTTCGCATGCCGACTTCACGGCCTTTTGCCGAGGCCTGCGCATGACGTTCCGGGCACTTTCAGCTCCATCAGAACACCCCTGTTATTCCCCCTGTCGCTGCCAATTCAAACGCCCCATAATCATAATCATACCTTTAAACCAATTCCGTTTTCAACGACACCGCAATAGTCACAAACGTTGAGAGCTGTTATAGCCTCCATTATGGAAGGGTATTTCTAGAATAAATCCCACATTATCAGAACAGAACACTAACAATGTTAACAATAGATGGTGCTGCCAAACACTCCTCCAGCAGACTATCAAACGCCACGCTTCCCGTCCCTGAACGTCAATACTCTATATGACACCACCGCAGATAAACAATTCACCCTTTACTACGTCCTAGACGTATGGCGATTCACTCTACTATGGACACTCATCATATACGCGTGCTTCCACCTGGGTGCGGTGCTGACCGCCATGTTTACCCACGGCTGGAAGAAATCGTCCTGGAAATATCTGTGGGCAGTACCTGTCATCTATCTCGTTACCGCTGGGCTTGAGGCTGTCATGGCTGGGAGCATCGTTGGTCTAGTGTCAGTATTTTCAACCATAGAAACCTATATGTGCTAACAGTATATCAGGCTTGGGGCTGTCTACTCGGCGGGATACTATGAGATGAACACTTGGATTCCCTGTACATGGGGATTTATCAACGTACTGGTACTCATCATATCTTCCTTCTCGATACAGGGTGGACTTTAGAAGAGAGTAGTTGCCTTCCACCTCTTGTGCTGGAGACTAGAAGCCATCCAATTCTTGCGCCAGGGACTAGTTGCCATCCGACGCTTGCGCTGGAAACCAGTTACCACACATCGCGTTCGCCAACACCCTACGATGGCCCTTGGCCGGATACTTTGCACATAATGTGAGGATTACGTTTCAACTCGGGATACCAAAAAAAGCCATATATCCTTCACTACACAATTGTCTAAAACTCGATTTGAAGATGGTAGTTTCAACTTGAGCAGTGAGACACTGGGCAAGACATCAAGTGCATACCGTCAACTATAGGAATACAGCGATCTGATAGGAAAAGGGGCGGTTGCGAGGTTTGACAAATTCTTGGTTGGAGCATCGTTACATAGCGTTGTTTATAATATACCCATTATTGTTCTTGCAAACAGCCCTATTCTCAAATGTGCAAACTTGCGCCTCGTATATTTCAAGCTTAACAAGTATTGCAACATAGCCTATTTGGCCATATAAAGGCGCACTGCTCCATGTGATCTCTGACATGAGCCTCAAGGGTCACATTGTTCTGAACATACAGCTGCAAGTACCCCTCATTCCAGGGTACCTCATTCTTCCGGATTCGATTCCCCTAACAACGAAAATCACCGAGCACAAAGAGACAAAAGCAGCCACTTGACTATAAAACGAACCAGAAAAGAGCCTCAATAGAACTTCAGGTTAAAGTAAATTGACCAGCTATTTTTCCTAGCATCCTGAACCATTACGGTGCTCTCATGGCAATCTCAATCCTACACCCAATTGCACTTGGAAGTACCTTGAAATCACCAGTACCCTGCTCTCTAACCACCCTGGAGCCAGTGCTCTGCTCAGGTGGATACACCCGCTAAAGCTCAGATCCTCCCAACTCATAAGCTAAGGCCAACAATCTTTATATTGTTCTCTGTCTCACAGTCCAAGACTCTAGACGCCGCACGAGGGTCGAGGGCCAACACGCCTTCCGAGTAATAACTTGTCATTTCTTTAGTTCAGTGCCCTAGAACGACTTTCGGCACTTTTCTCTTCTGTTTTCCGGCTCTTCTCTTCAAAATTGTACGTTCATCCTGTCACCTAATCTTTCATCAAGCTTCAAACTTCCCCCTGAAGACCTCATGAGATCGTATAGATTATTCTCTGACTTTGCACCTAAAAGAATCATGTCTGAAACCTCGCCACTCGCAGGCGCTCACCCTGTCAACTTCAACCCTTCACCTGCTCATCATCGAGCATCACATTCTCATCATGACTCCTTCTCAGGCAACCCTCACTCTTTGGATGAACTCATGATCCTGAAGCCCTACTTTGCAGGACAACCCAAGTCACTCTCTGGTATCGCTCTGCGGGCCTTTTTTCTGGGCATCGCCTTGGCCTGCAGTGCCATCGCCATGGGAGTGATCCTGTTCTTAACGTCTAGCCCTGCTTGGCGTGTTCCCTTCTTCCTCCTTGCCCTCTCAGCTTTCCACTTCCTCGAGTTTTGGACCACGGCTGAGAAGAACACGCTTGTGGCTAGCATTGGAAGCTTTCTACTCACTGCAAACTGGCCATCCTATGCCATCGCCCACTCAGCTGCGTTCATTGAATGCGCCATTGTCAATCTTATCTTCCCTGAACGACACTGGGCACCCTTTGGCACTGGACCCCTACTTCTAGTTGTTGGTCTTATAATGGTCACAGTCGGACAATACGTTCGCTCAGTAGCCATGCTGCAAGCTGGCGCCAGTTTCAACCATCATGTTCAAACCAGGAAGAAGGACTCTCACGAGCTGGTCACTACAGGCATCTACTCCATCTTCCGCCATCCTAGCTACTTTGGATTCTTCTATTGGGGGCTGGGAACACAACTGGTAATGGGTAATATTGTGTGCTTCTTCGCCTATGCGGCTGTGCTTTGGATGTTTTTCAACACAAGGATCAAGCATGAGGAGGCCAAACTGATTGAGTTCTTCCAAGATGATTACGTCCAGTATCAGAAGAGGGTTGGAACGAAGATCCCACTTATTGGATAGATGTTTGGGCTTCACCACGTTAAATAGTACCTGATATCGGCGTTAAAGGTCGCCGACATCTAGCATATTTCTAGATAGACGAACGACTTGTCAATAACATTCTATCAAACAGACATCTAGCTAATACCATGTATTTACTAGCCGGACAGCGCTAAAACATGTCCAATTCTTTGTCATAACCAAGATAGATCATAATTCTAGACCGCCATCTGCTTGCTAACACTTCCATACTTTGCTTGCCAAGCATAGAAGTACATCAACGCTGCAAAAGGCTGCCCGAATATGGTGAATGATACCCAGAAAATAGTGTTACCAATTATTTTACCGGTATGGCCAAGCTTCATGTTCTCGAGAGGCTTGGTCAAGGCAATTAGAGGAAGCTGAAGGAACATGCCCAGGAAAGCAACACCTGCGAAAGTTAGTCTACGTAATCAAATTATCGAAATCCCAAACTTACCAATGATGTTATGTGTAGGAACACCGACGAGAATCTCGTGGAGGATAGCCGATACCAAAAATACGACAAAGCTAGCAGCCTGAGGACTCCAACCACGCCCGATCATGGGCATGTACAGATGACGCTTGAAGTATGTGTAAACTGGTTTGTTCCACGTGCGCCAGTACGCTCCCAAGCTCTCGCTGTTCCACCAGTCGTCATAGAACGACCTGTCACCGAATCTCAAGACCTCGGCTAGGGCGTTGAGGAACGATTGGAAGAGTGCAAAGAAACCAGCAAGCCAGATCACAAGGGAGATGGTCGAAAGCTTCAGTAGCCGTTCTAGAATGGACATGAGGTCGAGAGATGCGATCTTGTCAAGCGAGTTGCGGAGGACAGGTGCGGCATACTGAGCACTAGCAACCCACATGAACACACTGAGGCCAAAGATTTCACCAACACGCTTGACCACAAAGACCCATCTGATATTATCAGTGCGAGGATAGACGGGCTGGTAGACGAGTGTAGGTGCCCACCAGAAATAGACCAAGTTGCTGAAAGTGATGTTCTGGGGATACGGGCATTGCGTGTACAGTTCGGGGACCAGCTCACGCTCTCCTTCCACAGGGTGTAAGTAGGCATGCCTCAAATCGCGATTGGTGAAGGCATATGATGCAGTCTTGAGCCAAACAGCAATGGCGTGCATCTCAGTAAAGGTACCGATGAGAGGGTGGTGGATCTTGAAGTATACAACCCAGGTGGTGAGAACAAGGGCGAGAGTGATGTTGAATAGGTGAGCCCATGCGACAATAACCCAGGTATTGTGAAACTTCTTGCGCTCCTGCTCCGAAGGGCCACCAGAGGGAGAATCGTTGACACGCTTGAGGGATCCTCGCGCCTGCTGGGCAGCAGCCAGCTCAATCAAGTAGGCGGCGAGAAGATGGCATGGGATGAGGAAGTAAAGGAGAAGACCCAAGTAAATATCTTGGCGACTGTAATCATGGCATCTCACACATATCAGGACACCATACTATGGGATCGTGTTAGCTGGTCCCCTACAGTCTAATTGATGAATGGAAATTGAGGTATACCTTTTGGATGTTCTCAATCATCAATCGCAAGTTTCCAACCACTGCCAAGCGTTAACAAACCAACACATAACATCATGATGAGGGGCTCTGGAGCATCCATACCAAGTACAATGACCATGAGATTGCGAAACCCAATAAAGCTGGGAGCAGCATCGGAATCGTGACTCAGACATGAAGGCCTCGTCTGTTTGTGAACCGCAGCGACGTGTCTGTACTTCTGGCCAGGTTTCTTTGGAGTTTTTGTAGTGGCTGTTGGTGTTGTTGCTCCGTTGGTGCGACTGTTCGATTCGTTCTGGGTGACGTCGTGGCCGCTGCGCCGTGAGACCGAGGCCGAACCATTCGAGGTTTCTATACTCGTCGCTGTAGCCGAATTCATCTTGTAAGAGCCTTGCCAGGACGGCAGACTAATCGCTGAAAATATGAGAACACAAGATATTGAACTGAAAGAAAAGAAGAAACGAATTGAGTTGAGTTGCCGACGGAGGTACGACGACCTTGTTAAAGTAAAGTTGTATGGGTGGCGGCGATTGTTGATTGTTACAAGGATGATAAGTTACCGAGGGGCGCCACTGTCACAGCGAATGAACCAGCTAGAGCTTAGAGATAGACCACGTTAAGAGGTAATCAGACGACAGGAATGTAAAGATAAAGGGCCAAGGAAAAAAGGAGGCGAAAGGGAGATGTCCAATTAAAATAACCTCGATTATTTTTTGTTGCGTCTCTTGTCGCAATGGCCTTTGTCTTCCATCTCGCCAAGTATGCAAAGCAACCAATTTGGCGGGGGCTGTTTGAGCTTTCTATCGCTTTGATCATTTTTAGCAGCTCAGGGACTTTTTTCTAGTGAGGCTAAACGCAATATCAACGCTAAAGGGGGGGGGGG